>JABXWE010102227.1:0-15948 GCA_014611495.1 Limonius californicus
TTAACAAGCTATAAATAAAAGATTCTAGTATTCATTCAAGAAAGTAATTAGCTAGAATAATTCATAAACTTGCAGGTTATTCTAAAAGAATTTTGAGTGAAAAGCTATTTAAAATGTGCAACAACTAAAAGCAAAGAATTTAATAACACAAATCAAAGTCCATATTGTATTATTCATAATTTAAATTTATAATTAACCAGAATTAGTCAAGTATGGAACTTCTCACCAACAATACGCACGTCCGCGCCCCATGCAAGCCCGTTCCAAAGCTACTTGGACAGCGCCGTCATTTTTTGTTATTAATTTGAAGAATGTGCAAAGGAAATAGTAAAATCAACTAACTGATAAATCCCAGTTGAGTTGGCCGACTTAAATACCTAGGAACTTCGAATTTATTTCCTAACTCCCCCTGGCCGTTCCCTGATATTAATAGCTGTCAATTATGTGAATAGTGGATAAAGCAATGTATGACAACTTTACTAAACTGAATAATGAAATAACTAAGACCAGCCAAACCAACTAACACTGTGTTTTAAATGAAAATATAAGAATCCAAAAGGTCCCCTCGGCCGACTACCTGCCTTGCGATGATTTATGACTGAAAGCTATTTTTAGACGATCCTTCTCCGGGCTGCCCGCACTTGTGCCATTTGAAAACACGACGGAACAACGAATATATGTATGTACAAGATCCACTAAATACACCTAATTGCAGTTATTCAAACTATTCAAATTGAATCTAGTTAGCCTTTTTTATAGCGCAAAGCTCTTTCGAGCGCCTGCCCGCGATTATTCCATATTTAACGCTAATTCTCTAAACGAAAGCGGCGCCGCACTAAAAACGCGTGCACCCTGGACGGGCTCCCGGACCGAACCAGTGAAAATGGAATTGGAATGGTGTCAGAAAAATTGTTTCGGGTAGGTATTGTTTAAGACAAAATTTAACGTAGGATTCCATTCGCCTAAGAAGGACAAGTGTGAAATGTGTGAAAGAAACAAAAATGATGAAGTATCTCAAGACTTCGCTACAAAGATAGAAATTCATTTAGAAGAAAAAGAAGATTCAAAGCAGGTTCATTTGACCGACCAACAGAGATCAAAAGATGAAGATAGTTTTATTTGCACAAGTTTTGATTTACAGAAAGTGTTGAACACTCCCCATGGTGACAACATGCTTTTGTACTACTCACGGAAATACGCGTTTTACAATGAAACGTTTTACGAGTCGGGAACAAAAAATGTTTTCTGTTACTTATGGGGAGAGCAAGATGGAAAGCGGGGAAGTAATGAGATATGTTCAGTGTTAATTGACTATTTGAAAAAAGTTGATCAAAGAGTAAATATTAAAACTGTCTCGTTAATGTGCGACTCTTGCCCAGGACAGAACAAGAATCGACAGGTTATAAGTGCTCTTGCATGGTTCTTGCGTTATCAAGCGGAAAATATAGACTCAATCTTTATTACATACCTCCTTCCAGGCTACACGTATATGCCTGTCGATTCAGTCCATGCAACAATTGAAAGATCAATTAGACGCAAAATTATTTGGACTCCATCGGAATGGCCTACAATGATACGAAATGCTAGAGAACAGTTGCCGTATGATGTAATAACATTGCCGTTTGCGACTTTCAATAACTATAAAATGCTTCAATCAACAGTTTTTCCTGATAACATTAAAAAACTGATTCTGGGAAAAACTTAAATATTAAGAAAATAAAAAGAGCCTTTTTCTCAAAAGATAGTAATGTTATACGCTTGAATTAGTCCTATAAGCCTGGCAATGAAGACTTGCTTAGTCTGCCCGAACGCTGTTCTAGAAGCTTGTCTCAACCGCATCTACCATCACTCTATAGTAATAAATTACCAACTGCATCAAAAAAATTTAATAACTTGAAAACATTAGTAGATAAATCTATAATTCCACATAACTACAGAAATGAATACCTTGAGATGTCGCCCAGTGACCACGTTCCTGATGTCCAGCCGAGACCGATGAAGAAGATTTATTAGAATCTGTTATAGATGATTATTTATCGTCAACACCATCATCGTCCACGGCAATCAAAAGAAAAAAATTTCAAAAAAGTCAAAAAGTGCAAAAAGACCATAATTAAAAAAAAAGGAAATCTGTCAACACCACTAGAAGACACCAAGAACAGAACAAAACAATTGCCGCAAAAAATGGTAGGAAGATGAGGAATAAAGCTACAAGAATTGAATAAAGTAACACCTACCGACTACTTTATTTGAGCTGTGCAAGTATCGAATTATTAATTAAGTTTGTATTTTTTAAGTTGAGGTAGTATATTTTTAATTGTTTCTATTGCAGTAACATCAAATATCTCTATTATTATAAAATTGTCTTCGTTGTTTAAAGTTTCAATAAAATACCTTAAACCAGTAAAAGTCTTGCTTACTTTAAATAAACAAAAGGCTTCAGCAACAACGCTAAATTGTAGTACAAGGCAATGGGCTTAACCAACAATTTTATCTAAATATTTACAAATATTTAAAAATACATATGTAGTATACATTTCATTATTATTTGCATTTACCACAAACATAGGTTATTGATGAATATTGAAGTTTTCAACAGTACTCGTCCAAAACCGTATACGTTATTACGTTTTTATTGCTTCCTGAAAATAATGCAAAATGATGGATACGTCTATTGGCCGACGACATGTCGATATGCAACAATCAGCAACAGTTAAGAACAGCCACTACCGGATGTCCCTGCCACCGTAGCTCCTATAGAAACAGTTAGTACAGAATCGCTAAATTTATCTATTGTTAGGGGCTCAGCAATATGTATTACTGTCCACAGCACTCTTACACATATACATCAAGCAGGGCGAACCCGAAGGATTTTTATATGGATGATTTGATTTCTAGTACAAATACCATTCAAGATGCAATAAAATTAAAGCGCGATGTTGCTCAAATTTTAAATACCGCACGGTGTGGACTTCGTAAATGGGCGTCTAATGAAAACAACATTATTGAAAATGATATATTTCACAGCAGTGAAGTTCAATCCAATTCATATCAAATAAGCGCTAACGATAACAGCAAAAAAAAAACTTTATGTCTTATATGAAAATCACATTCTGATGTGGTCATATACTCTGTAAATATTAGTAACCATCAGCAATTCAAAATCATTAAGAGAACTATTTTGTCGATCATATCAAAAATATTTGATCATCTGGGACTTATTGAACCAGCAAAGATAATAATGCAGCAACTTTGGCAACTCGAATTAGATTGGGATGAATCTTTACCATTAGATCTTCATAAAACGTGGTCACGGTTTTACAATCAGTCTCCTCGAATGATTCTTCTATTTTCCCATGGTCTAATTCTAACGTTTCACATTGATTTAATTGAATTTGTAATTTTTCGTTAATGTTGCAACTTGGGCTTCACCCAAAGTTTGATTCATATTATGTAATGGTAAATAATTAGCTACAGGGTGTATAAATTTGTTAGATCATTTCTTTTATATTGATGGTTATTGGTTATATACAGGGTGTATTAATATACATTGTATTTATATGGCATTATATTTATATGGTTAATGGTGTATATGCAGGGTGTTCGCCTACCTTTGGTTAATATAACTATTTTCAGTATCTACTTAATTTGTTGCGTTTTATTGCGTTTTATTGCGTCTTGTTTCCTGGTTTGTGTGTTTATTGGAAGCGTTGAAGTTCGTTCTGCGTGGTAAGAGTTTACCCTTATGTGGATTCGGTAAGGTAGGTCTGAGTTGTCGCTGCACAACGACTGATAACGTAGAATCCTGACGCCCTTTGAAGATTGGAGTTTGAAGATCGTTTTCACCCACCCCGTGTCGCAGACTGAGAGAGCCGTGGTGAAAACACCGATACGTGCAGCGAGTTACCCGTGGGTAGACTATTTCGGTGTTTCCATATTTGTTACCAGAAACCGTGTTTGGTCTTGTCAATTTGTCCTGTTGTTCCCCGTGGGGATTTGTGGGCAGGTTTTTGGTAACATGATGTAGAATAAGATGTCATAACAGCAGAAAATGAAGATGATAACGTAATTGTTGCTGATCCGGAGATGCAAGCCGAATTTTAAGCTATTGCAAAATCCAGCAGTTATGTTCGAAGTTTTCCAAAATATGTGGCAAAAGATGGAACCTAATGGTCCAAGACACCAATAACCACACGAGCTAAATTACCAAAAGCCAATATTCAAAAAATTGTACTGTACAACGATTTCAAAGGCTACAGCTCTTAGTTCAGCACTTTTAGAAACGCTGGACAACCGAATATCTATCAACGCTTCAGGAGCGATTGAAGTGGAAGTTGGTTCCACCCGACATCCAAAGAGGTTTCTTATGTGGCCCACTCACGATCACATTTGCACGCAGATATGTACGAAAGCATTAAGGCCCGCGTGCAAATGCGATTGTGAGTAGTTAAAAACTGAGGGCACGTCAGGCCTCTGGCGTGGCATGAAACAGATCAGGTGCAGCTTGAAATTTGCATGACACACAGACTGGATGGCGGTAAAGTGTGCACGTGTGTAGACAAAACGCGCCACTCTTCATTTCATTTCCAGTACAGCCGTTGAAGAGACGTACAAAAATGGCAAATAAGCAAGCAGAAGCAGTTCTCAGAAATTTTATTAATTTGTGTAGAGAATACGAGTGCCTGGAAAAGAAAAAACAAAAGTTGCTGCGATAGACAGAAAAATCAGGAGGCTTATAAAACATTACAAGTAATTTTAAGGGAAAGCAATGCGGAAGCAAGCACTGATGATGTTAAAAGAATAATTCATTCTTTAAGAAGCTGCTTTCGCAAAGAATTTAAGAAGGTAGTACTATCGAAAAAGTCAGGTACGTGAGCAGACGAAGTATATAAACCTAATCTATGGTATTTTGCTTATTAATGTTCCTCAAAGACCAAGAAATCCCCAGTAAACCACTTAACGTAAAATAAACGTCGTATAGACATATTTTGTTAACATGCAACCTCTATACGATGTTTAATGTCAGTATTCATCATGGTACTAAGAATAAAATGTATGATACTGCGCATGTTGTTGACGACCATATGACTTTCGTGACGTCACGCGGCGAGTTCGTAGACACAAACTCCACGTGCGTCTCGGCATTTTTAAGTGATTTTAGCTGTTACACCAGATATTTTGTGGAAGTTTTACTGTTTTCTCGTATACAAAATGCGTTGTGCTGTGTGTGGGTGCAATCAGCCGAAGAATTTTCAGAGTAAGTAGTTTTTTCGGTTTCCAACTAAAAACGCGGTCATTTGCAAGTGGTGGGTAAATGCTTGTGCACGGGCAGATGAGTTTAATGTAAATAATGCGAGAATTTGTGATCTTCATTTCACTAAAGACGATCATGAACGGAATTTGAAAGAAGAATTGCTGGGGTATACTAACCAACACCGTCGTCAGTTGAAAGCTGAAGCTATTCTAACTTTAAATTTGCCAAAAAACAATATACGCCACAATACAGATGACAGGACAAAGCGAGCTGCTAAAAAGGATAACTCGAAACGTGTGAAAGATATTCTAGTACAACCCAAGTAAGTAGGTACTTACGATTTGTACAATAGATTAGGCATGTCTAGGTATTTATGAATAATTGTTTGCAATTGGTTACAGTGCTTGCAGTGATGGTTTTGGCAAAGGCAATACTTTAAATAATATTTCGAATGAAATAAAGTTGGAAGTTGAAGACATGCCTCAAAAATCACTTACTACTACTAAGAATATCGGGTAACTACTTTTGATATATTTTACGTTTCATAATCCTAAAATTTTAAAACCTAAAATTCGGTAAAAGATGAGGTCGGTGACAATCGCGATGCAAAATTATTGCTGATTTGCAAATCAAGTTCTTTTACTGGAAACGCACTCGAAGGCTTTGCAAAGTATCTTTTCGCCGCAGAAAATTAAGAAAATGAATTGGTTTCAATTCACGCCTAAGATGGTCTGTAGAAGACATTTCAAAGCAATCGCCATTTACTCCTCAGGGCCAAGGGCTTATCGTCTATTATTAAGGAAGGGATATCCATATCCTCCAGTTTCTACTTTACGATACTGGTGCAAGAAAATTCAAATTGCACCAAGTATTCTCAAGCCAGTGTTTAATACTATCCAACGTTGTGACATGACTGAAATAGCAAAAGTTTGTGTTCTGTCTTCTCATGAGATGAAGATTCGAAAAATTTATCTCTACGACAAAACAAATGATGAAACACTAAACCGTACAATTATGTACAAGTTGTAATGATGAGAGGGTTAATTGGAAATAGGAAACAGCCTATTTTTTTCAATTATGATTGTAGCTTAAAAAAAGAAAAATTATTTGAAATTAGTAATTTTGTATAAAACTGTGGATTTCCTGTTGTGGCAATGGTTAGTGACATGGGGAGAGGTAACACAGGATTACATTCAGAACTGCAGATTATCATTGATCAGACTTAGTTTATTAATCCAACAAACAACAATAAGATTTATGTATTTGCTGACATCCCCCATCTAATTAAATTGATCCGAAACCATTTTTTGGACTATGGCTTCATAATAAATGGTAAAGAGATAAACAAACTGGTTATCGAAACACTCTTACGACTAACTAGCTCATCTGACTTGAGCATTTCTTATAAAATTTCTGAGGAAAGCTTGAATGTTAAGGGAGCTCAACGGCAAAAAGTTAAGTTAGCAACTAAACTTCTCTCGCACACCATCTCAAGAGCTATTACTCGGTGCGGCACACTTGGTCTTTTTAAACAGGGAAACTGGAAAGAATGTGCAGAATTTTTCAAAGAGGTACTTTTTTGCACTGCTTTCAATATGTAGCTCTTTATATATGTTAGCGCCAGCCATATGTTCGATGAGAAACTCATTGAAAAATGATTAATCATATAAAGGTCAAGCGTGGGGACGTAGTGCGTGTGCTTTTTAGTGAAAATGTCCTCCAGGCAGAACCAAGGGAGTCGCCTTGATCTTATGTTGCTGCGGTGTTATGTCTAATTTTCTAATTCAAATAAATAATTAAGTGCTTATAAACTTCGTTGTTTTTATTATAAAACTGTCATATAAGTATATTTTATTTTAGATAAACGATTGGTTAGACGTTTTCAACGTTAAGGTTCCCGAACAAGGCAGCCGAGAAAGTATTAAAGCATTTGGTCTAGCAATAGATTATCAATTATCTATTTTAAATCAAATGACGAGGACGATTACAAACCTTCGCGTTAAAGCCAGGAAATCGTTAATGTCATTCCAAAAGGGTATGCATAAGTTATAGATATGTAAATAAGGTAAATTTTAGGTATCATAATCAGTAACAAATCGTTACCACTTTTGTTTGACGATCTCAAAAATAGATTTGACGTCAAATATCTATTGACGTACCGTCTTAATCAAGATGTATTGGAAAGCTTTTTTGGGGTCATAAGATCGAAAGGAGGGCTTCACGATGCGCCAGATCCACTAGAATTCAAATACAAATTAAGGGCCTACATCTTGGGTCGAAACGAGGGATCATTTTCAAATGCAGGCAATGTTGAGGAGGACTCGACCACCAGCGTAACTAGGGGGGCGGGAGTTAGCCAAGTCCCCTCACCCACCTACTAAGGTTTGGGCGCCTTTTAAAGATTTTAAGTATTTGTTTGATTCTAAGGTAAAAGCAAATTCTAAGAATTTTTAGGACTGTAAGTTTACCGCACTTGCAGCTACTTGTAGGAACTTGTCTGCATAGCAGGTACTTTCAACACTCTTTACTATGGTTAGAAGAAGTGAAATAGGGATTTCTTCTCGGTATTTTAACAGTTAGAGAAAAAGGGCCGCCTGACCGCCGGCGTGCAGCTCCAGCCCCTTTCCCTCGTTTTGGGACAGTCCGTAACAGGGTGCACCTGAACTCCGGTACGGCCAGCGATATTAGTATAATCCTGATTTGGGATCTTTAATCACCTGCCTGAATTCCCGTACGCCCGGAATGTTATCTATTTGTGAGTAGAGGAACACTATTTTTGTATTTTTCCAAAACAAGCTTTCAATAAGGAGGAGTTTATTTTTATCCAATGAAAACAATAATTTACAGTACACTGATTTACTACCCTTAGGTACGGGTGTGTTCCCACTTAGTGACTTCCCATTTCGTGACACTCGAAATGTTTACCTGTTTTGTTCCCACTTGGTGACGCGGTCCCCGAGCCAACCTTTAGCATTCCCACTTCGGGACGCGAGGGATATTGATTACGAAACAGAAAATATAAATAAGTAGTTTTTAATTATGTCTTCATCGTTATCGGCTTTAAGGATCCCCCAGACCGGCGCGGAACTTCCGCTGCCGCGACCCATGCGATGTCGCGGCGGACCAATTGACACGGCGGCTTATGCACCTGTTCAGATCAACAGGCGAGATTTCCGCCATTGTCGCGGCAGTGCAGCGTTGCATCGCAGGAACGCTGCTTGCACGGTTTTTTCATTGCCGCTGTCATTCCGCGTGTGTCAGAAATGGCTGTTTTAGAAAAACTAATAGAAATTGTCGCAGTCATTTACTGGTGTTTATAATAATGTCGATGTTTCCTTGATTTTAAATGGAAAATTGACCCACTATATTAATAGTTGTATTTCTGTACTGGTTAATGACCAATATATAGTTTTCTACCAGTAAGTGACTGTAGGAAATAGCGCCGCGGTCATTCATTAGATGTGAGTGGTCATTCACTGAAATTTAAGTAATGGTAACAAATTGTAATAGGTTTACCCTACTTGCTTAGTTGGTCAAGATGGATAAATCTTACCAGCGCTTTCGCTATACCGAAGAAGACTTGAGGGCAGCCATGAATGCTGTAATGGAAGGCACAATTAGTGCAAACAAAGTCTCTAAAGAATTTAAAAATCTCGAAAGGTACGCTCATTAACAAACTAAATGGAAAAGTTCCAATAGAAAGAAGAATGGGCCCAGCATCTACATTGTCTGTTGAAGAAGAAAAGTGGATAGAAAACTGGATAATTGCGAAAGCAAAATTGGGGTTCCCAATACATGCAGAGGATGTAAAGGATGCTGTACAAAAAATTCTAAAAGCCTGTAATAGAAAAAATTCATTTAAAGACAATCGCCTTGGGAGGAAATGGATGGAATTGTTTATGAAGAAGCACCCCATGGTAGCAGCAAGAAATACAGAGATCATTTCCAAAGCCAGAGCAGCAGTTACTGAGTCGGACATAAAAGAATAGTTTGCTAGCCTTAAACAGTATTTGGAAGAAGTAGAAGCAAGTGATACTCGTATAATGAGCACTTGTCCAAAAACTGGTAAACTGCTTGGTCCCAAAAGCTATAAAATTTTTTATGATATATCTCCTGGGCCTGAAAAGCAGTGTATTACCGCAACTTTTCAGCTGATGGCGTGTCTGTTGATCCTATGATAGTTTACCCGTATCGAAGAATCCTTCGAGATGTAGCAGAATCTGTACCAGAAGGGATTGCCATGGGAAGGAGTGAATCTGATTGGATGGTCAGTGCCACTTTTTTTGAATATATCGCGAATATATTCTATCCATGGCTTCTCTGTAAAGTAATTAAATTTCCTGTATTGTTATTACTTGATGGACACAAATCACACATCAATGAAGAACTTCAGAATTTTTGCGTAGAAAAACAAATTTTAATTTTTTGTCTACTACCTAACGCGACACATATACTGCAACCATGTGACGTAGCGATTTTTCGCCTCTGAAATGCGAATGGAAAGCAGAGGTATGACTTCATAAACAATCAACTTCGAAATCTATCACCAAAATTAATTTTGCTTCTGTATTTTTTCAAAGCTTATAAAAAGGCTCTTACAGAAGAAACAATAAGGAGGGGTTTTGAAGCGTGTGGTTTGTATCCGTTGAACCCAGAAAGAGTTGATTATTCAAAATGTATACGCACTAGACGTAAACAACTTCAGGAAAATAAAAAGAATGAAGAAGAAGAAGAAAAAGAAAATGAAAATCAAATAGCCCTAAAAATAATTGAAACTCGCATGCCACAAGAGCTTCTCACTTCTTTTAAACAAATAAGAAGAATGACGAAGAAACAGTTCTGTTCTCAATTTGGGAAAAGTTGAAAGATATTTCCCAAAACAAAATAGGTGATGATGTAGCGCATAATGCCTTGCTACGATTTGAGGAAGAAGAAACTCTTAGTAATGATACACTTAATATTGTTGAAGAGGTACCAAATAGTACTCTCACACACACTGGCACTACCAATATTTCTCAACAACAGTTTAATCATTCTCTTAATTTAGATACTACTGAGAACGTAAGTTGAAACTTTTAAAATTAGTTTAAAGTTAAAACTTTTAGCATGTGACTTTAATTGTTAGTGTCTTTAATTTTATTTATTTCTCCTGTTTTTTAATTATATTGTAATTACTTTAACCTTCGGAGTGCATTGTTGGGGTCATTCTGACCCCAAGCTTCGTTTACTATAAATAACTCTGCTAAATATTTTTTTTAGAAAAAAAACCTTTTATGTATTCTTCAACTACTACATGTGGAACATTTTGCACTATAATTTTTTTTTTGGGTTTTCCATAAAGAAAATAACACGCCTTGGGGCCAATTTGACCCCATAATGCATTATTTGTTACACGCTTTCTCCTGCCTTTTAGAACATTTTAGCACGATTGAATTCTCATTCGGGCGGTTAGTATTCTCTAGTGGGCGGAAGGGTGTAGTGTCTTTGAGGTTATAACCTAACGTTTTACACGTGCTTCTATCTTCGGGACAGGTATGTTATTATCAGTGTAATTTGCTAAAACTTATACAAGTATTGACATTAGTTTTAGAATACACAATAATATTATGAGTAAAGGATTGACGGACAGTGAGCTATTAGCACTTTTAGAAGATGATAATTTCCCCGAGAATGCGCAGGAATATTTATCCAGTGAAGATGAAAGCGACGAAGAATTTATAACGCAAGATGATCATTCTTCCGATTCTGAATTGAGCGTTTCCTCCAACGAGTCTGATAATGACGATGCTGATTCAGGTACTGGTAACTATTACACAGGCAAAGATAAAATAACCAAATGGAGTAAAAGGGCCCCCAAACTTACTCGAACTAAAGCAAAGAATATAATTATTCACTTACCAGGAGCTAAAAAAATTGCCCGAAACGTTAAATTCCCAGTTGACAGTTTTTCCCTTTTTTTTGAGCGAAAATATAATAGATTTGATTATAAAACATACAAATGGGAAAATTGCGACTAATATTCAAGGACAAGACAAGCTGCAAACTTACGAAAAACTTACCGACAAAGTGTAACGGTATTTTTGCGCCTGGTTGGTTTGCAACCCATTTTTCTTAGGTTTGTTCGAGTTGCGCAGTCCTCCCTTGACTTTCGAAGCATGCGCTTGAGTGATTGGTAGACAAAAATTTGATTTCCGGCAACCATCTTCCTGTGACTGTTACAATTGATTGAACGTCGAAGTAGATTCCTCCGCTAAAGTATTTTATACTTGAGAGTTCTTCTCGATATTTTGAAGGAATCTTTATGGACATCGTAATCTGTTGTAGTTTGTAGATTCTCGATGTGGGTCTGTGACCGATTTTTAATCTTCGTTTAATCTTGTATTCACGTCAATCGGAATTTTCGATTGGTAAGTGTCGTCCATCTTTATTTGAACATGCTAGCCTAACGCATTCTTTATTTACTATATTTAAACAAGCTGGGGACGGCAAGATTTTGCCAAAGTTTATTTACTTTCGGAATTGCTGAATCTGGGTGCGAGAAGCCTTTTTCTGGTCCGCATCGTCAGCTTGCGATTCAACAGGTGTTCGCCACGCGTCGACTACACCAGAAACCAGGAAAGTGTATTCCGTTTAATTTACGTTGATTTTCGGAGTCGATTTAATCGCTCATTGTTTAATTTACATTACTTCCTTTTTATAAGTTAATTTCAAATGGTTTAATGTGTTTGCGAATCACTTGTTTAGCTTAATACATCCATACATTAGCTTGTTACGTATTTCGTACATAATAACGTAAATATCACTTAATATATACAGGGTACGTCATCTTGAGCCGTAATATTGCGTTTATTCGGATTTGTATCGATGGAATTTTGTGTTTATAGAGCGCTTATATCGATGAAAGTACTTTCAGCGGTTAGGGTGTTTATTTGTTTCATAAACGTTGCAGGGTTATTTGCAAAACGCAGTATTTTTACATTGCTCGATTACTTCACTTTTTTTTAAACACTATATTAAGTGACTTGAACGTGTAGTGTGTACTTATACAGGATTCCAGAACATATTGGCACATTTATTGTAAATGTTACTTGGGGATCAATTTAATTGATGTTTTATTTGCCTCATTAAATTACCGTTGTTGCAATTGGTCTTATTATTTATTGTTACCCTATCTTAGTTAATTTTGTAGCGACTAATTAGGTAAGTGGAGAACTCGGGGTCCAGCTTACTCAATCTACATTTGAGTTAATGTTAGCGTACTTTTTTTTACAAGCTGGTGGCGCCCTTCCAGGTGATTGACGAGGAGTTAATTACTTTATTTATTTGACTTTATTGGAGAACCGCCCATCTTCGATTGAGGTTTCGGAAGGCTGACATTAACCAACGTATTACTTATCTAATTTACAGGAATTTCCATAGGAAATTATTTTCAGGCGTCATAAAAGAAGACATATTTGCATTATTTGGGCTATTGTATACAATGGGAGTGTTTAGATCTGCTCATTTATCGCTAGATGATTTGTGGAATGTCTCTTATGGACCACCCATATTTCATGCGACAATGTCTAAAAGGCGTTTTATCTTTCTTCTCGCAAACCTTAGGTTTGATGATAAGACCACGCGGGCTGAAAAGAATAATAAGCTAACCGCGGTTTCTGAGATGTGGGACATATTTGTACAAAATTGTGAAAAAGCATATACTATCAGCGAGTATGCTACAATTGACGAAATGCTGTGTGCTTTTAGAGGCAGATGCAGCTTCATACAATACATACCTACCAAACCCGCTAAATACGGTATAAAGGTATTCGGTATAAATTGTGCTCGAACATTTTATTTTTTGGGGGGCAAAATATATGCCAGTAAAGAGGGTGATGACGTTGCAAGAAATTTAGCACATGATGTTGTGATGCACCTTACGAAACCCATACATAACACCAACAGAAATTTAACCACTGACAATTGGTATACCTCTGTACCGTTGGCAGAAAGCTTGAGAAAAAAACACATTACGTTAGTGGGGACACTAAGAAAGAATAGGGTAGAAATTCCACCAGAATTTCTTCCAAATAATCAACGTCCCATTCATTCTTCTTTGGAGTGCTTTAGAGAAACGGCCAAACTTGTATCTTATGTTCCAAGAAAAAATAAAAGCGTCGTAATATTGAGCACATTTCATGACCGAGCAACTGAATTAGATCCAGACAAAAAAAAATAAGCCCAAAGAGATCTTATTCTATAACTCAACGAAAGGGGGTATTGATACTTTGGACAAGCTATGTGCTACCTATTCCGTACAAAGAGCATCTCGAAGGTGGCCGATGGTAATCTTCAGCCTTATGGCAAACATAACTAACATAACTAAATGGTATGGTCGTCTTCAATAGTGTAAATCCTGATTATTTTAAAGATAAAAAGCATGGCCGAAGATTATTCATAAGAGAGATGGGCGAGAGTTTGACTAAAGCTCACATCTCAAGACGCGCGGAGGTACCTCAATTGTCATTGTCAGTGAGACACAGCATGAAACGTTGTGGAGTTGAGGCTTCAACTTCAAAGAAACCTCGATTGCAAATAGCAAAAGGAACTAGAAAACGATGTGAAATCTGTCCAAGAAGTGACGATAAGAAAACTTCAGGTCAGTGCGTCCAAAGTGCTTGCAGAAAATATGTTTGCAAAGACCATGTCGTTCCAATGTGTTTAAGTTGTTTTAATGCATGTACCTCATCTAATTAACAATAAAACAGATGTACCTTTATTACTTTCTAATAAACATTGAGAAAACATACGTTTAACAATTTTTTTTAAGGGGTCGAATTGACCCCACAATGCAGTGTACGGTCCAGACAATATGTATGCACATCGAAGGTTAATATGACCTGATTGGTTATAATCACATTTTATATTAAACATCATGTACTGAAGAAGGCAGTTAACTTGTCGAAATATATATATATGTTAGACTCAGATGCCGAATTCGCCCATTTGCCGAAATTAATACTCAGTCCGCGATATGATCAAAGTGAAATGATCAGACGCCGACAACAGATTCTATTTCGGAATTTGTTTACTCTAATTTATACATTTCGCGAACTGAGCAATTCAGACTTGCTCAAATGCCGATTATGAATTTATTTTGGCAGATGATTATTTTTAGATTTATATTTTGCCGATTGTACAATTTAGAAATAAGCAGTTCCCAATATGTTGCATCATCTATGCACGTGCTGCGTCTCTGCAAGTCTTAGCTTGTAGCTTGTCATTTATTTGTAGTAATACAAAGGAAGCGAGTGGTGTGCTTTTGATTGGTAAATTTGTCAAGCATGTTTTATCAGTGAAGTAATGCTTGTATTATTCGTTTTGTATTGAAATTTGTGTCTGAAGTTTGAATTTAGTGAACGAACATGACCGAAACAGTGAAATCATGCGTAAGTAAATCCGAATTCTATGACAAAGTGTCATCTTATATTGATAAGCCGAATAGTAATTTCACTTCGCCATTATCGGAACAAAAATATAAAGAAATTATAAGCGAGTGAAAGAAAGTCTTTCGAAGAAAATTAACAAAGAAAAACTAACTGCACTGGATTATCGTAGATTAAATAGGTTCGACATCCTTAGTATTGGAGGAATGGAAAATATAATACAGAAAAGAAAGGATGAATCAGATGTAATAAAATATTACGTTACAGTGTCAGAATTATATAATATTCTCGAAAAAGCTCATCAAGACACTGGACACAAACGAATACTGGGAATGGAAAAGGAGGTAAATAAACGGTATTGTAATATTAGTAGAAGTATTATTGAAGAATATCTGAAATTATGTTTGCAATGTCAACTAAAGAAAAAGCTTAAGAAAAAGGGACTGGTTACAAAGCCATTACTATCCGATAAGTTTAACAAAAGAGGTCAAGTTGATCTTATAGATATGCAATCAGAAAAAGAAGGAGAATTTAAATTTATATTAAATTATCAAGACCACCTTACCAAATTTGTGTTTCTCCGACCTTTAGAAACAAAGAGGGCCGAAGAAGTAGCTTATAATTTAATGGACATATTTTGTATAATTGGTGCACCATGTCTACTCCATAGTGATAATGGCAGAGAATTCGTAAATGCGGTTGTCACTAACTTAGCAGATATGTTTGAGGCAAAAATTGTTCATGGAAAACCACGCCATTCTGAGAGTCAGGGATCTGTGGAGAGAGCGAATCAAGACATTCGTGATATATTAGTTGCTTGGATGAATGAAAATAACTCAACTAAATGGTCTGAAGGTTTACGATTTGTGCAGATGAAAAAAAATAGGTCCTACCATAGAGGTATCGAAAGAACTCCTTATGAGGCTTTATTTGGAGTGTCCATGATAAATGGCCTTAAAGACCCTGACTTACCATTACAAATTGTTGAAAAATTGCAAGACGAAGAAGATATAGATAAATTGTTATCAGCGAACGAAAGTATGGAAAATACTGTAGCAAATCCAGAAGAATCTTTTGACGTAGAACGTGAAAACTATGCAACAGGGGAAGTAATTACAGCTACCCAAGATGGAATGAAAATCCAGGAAGTTCCAACTGAGCAAGATGCAATGGAAGTGCAGGAAGTTCAAACTGAGCAAGATGGGGTTGAAGTTCAGGAAGTTCCAACTGAGCAAGATGGGGTTGAAGTTCAGGAAGTTCCAACTGAGC
>JABXWE010102228.1:0-29607 GCA_014611495.1 Limonius californicus
GGGGGGGGGGGGGGGGGGACAACCGCTAATTTAGTAATGTATTATTGCTTGTGTGTTCTATGCTTTGCTGGTGTGTGCCGAAATGGGGTTGTGACTGTGTGTTTACTTTATGAGTGCACCGCGTACATGTCTGAATCCGTCAATTCCTGAGCTCCCAACAATTTAGTCTTGATGAACACACATAACCGATTTCAAGATTATCGGTGAGTGTTTAGTTATTTATTATATTCTGAAGCGAAAAAGACCCTCCTACAATACTAGATAATACATAGATAAGCTGGACTGTCCAGCAAGTTTAGCTCATAGCGCTTCTATATGTTAAGAAAGAGTTGAGTTTGAACGTGAAAGATGAAACAAGATGAACGAAAAAGTAGCCACTAAACACTTGTAAATGCTTGCGTTAGTCGTACGGAAACAACATTGCGCAATAGTTGGAAACAGTTTCTGACTTCAGACTGCGGAATGTTTACATTTAGTTGGTCTGGGGCTACAGTTAGTATGTGATCGGTATTTCACGACTACGCATTGTTTTTGTTGAGTGTTGTAGTATATAATAACAATAATACAATTTTATGTGATAAAAAAGTATCTCCTCATAAGATTCATTGTTTACTGCCGGTTCGAGTCTATTTTTAGACAATAATTGAATCGCACGCAACAGTGTGTTTCTAATATTGCTCTCATAACCCTTAGACTTAGAGCACTGGAAAAATTAACTCAACTTCACGTGAAACCACGAAAGGTGTGTTATCAATACATTCAGTCATGACTGTTTCAATTTATCGACTGAAGATAAACTGATAAATCATACACAGGTAGCATAAGTACACGTGTAAATAAGGTACAGCATCGTATAGAACAGTAGACCACATTACAAGGTAAGTTACTTTAAAACAGTGTATAGTGTAAAAGTTACAACTAAAGTAGAGTTTAAAATTTATTTTTTTGCCTAGAATCGTTACAGTTTATTACTTTTAATTTGTGCTGTATGCACGCTTTATCAAATCATTATCAAGTATTAAATTAAATTTAAAATTATTGCATGTATTAATACCTACTTTAAATAAAAACAACTTCACGGATAGGGAAATCCAGGTCATAAACGTTCACGGTCATGGATTTTCCAAATGATGGCAACCCACAAAGCATCCGACATTCGATTTGTTCTGTTTACTGAACTAAACAATATCTTTAAGCATTTTATTTACTACTTACAATGTAAACAAATTATGAGACAACAATAGTAGTAACAATTGTCTTAGTATTTTAAATAGCTTAAAATTTGGGGTCTTTACATACGACGTCTACCAGAGACTTCAAATATTAAGAGTTTTAACGTTGTTTATGTTAGGTAATGCAATTCAAATTTTTGAAAGGTTTTTCCAAAAGGTAGGAAATATTTACTATTAAACATGCAGTTTTCAATTTAAATAAATGCTTGTGTTTTCACGAAATACATTAAAGATGATTTGCATTGCTTTAAAGTGCTGTGTACATAAAATGCCCTTTCACTCATTATACAATGTGTCCTAGATTGGGTAGGCTACCCAGTGGCGTAGCCACGGGGGGGATATGGGGGATATATCGCCCCCCAAGGGCTAAAAACTTAAAAAATCCACTATAAAAATGCATAAGCAGACAAAATTAGAAATAGTAGAATGTTTTAGGATCAAACAATTTACATTATTCACTATTGCTAGTTGAAATCTTAATTTCTCAAATTTGGCCATATTATTTCCTTTTAAAATCTTGCAGTATAAACTCCCCCACATGTTTTGTAACAAAATATAAAAAAACCACATGGATCTGTATTTTCTACAAAAATAAATACTGGCATAATATAACATTCAAAAGCTGCATATTTGCTGAACTAAAACTCTGGCTGGAAAGGTTAAGTAGGCTTCCAGTTAAAGAACAATGAACCATAGACGTACTAGATATGTGCAGCAAAATTGCATTTCCAAACATTTATTTTCTTCGAGTGCTTTATCACTTACGAGACGTAGTGATCTTCTCTCCTATGCCTGTGTTGCGCGTTTAAAGTACCACAGACATGAGGACCTACAGCTTAACGTGGGCACCGAACCACAGGAAGTGCAATCCCTTCTACTCCAGAGAAGATTTACTAGGCAGAATACCTCGTTGGTTTGCCATGACCTTGTGAGGGAATGGCCGTTAAAAATCCGATGTTCCGGTACTGGGAACTGAACCCAGGACCTTCGGCGTAGCAGTCTAACGCGCTAACCTCTAGCCCACGGTCGCCAAAACATTCATAGACTGCTAAAAATGTTCTACACACTTCCAGTTTCAACAGCCACACCAGAACGAACGTTCTCGACATTAAAACGAATCAAAACACATCTAATCATACTGTTTGATTTCTCCGTTTTAGAATCGACTTAACGGTTTAGCGATGTTGACGATACAGCTGAAAATACTAGTTGAAGTAGATGAAATATTTAACGAACTGGCCAAAAAACCGCGGCTTTGTAATGTTTTTTGTTGAATAAAGACTATAGTTCTTACGATGAGTATTTTTCAGTTTCGGATTAGCGCTTTTTTTCCATACCACAAACTGAACGCATTTCTGTCTTTGTTAGTTGCTCGCGGATTCATATTTCCGACAAAGACGTATGTCGTAGTGACATCTGCGAACGAAACAGCACCAGCATACTACGTGTGGCGTATTCTGCCGGCTGACACGTTTAGTAGAAAGAGAGAGAAATACTTGAAGAATGTTGCGCTGATGCAGCCAACCGTCACTACTTAAATCTGTTTCCAGCAGTATTTAAAATGTTTTGGAGGTTTATATGTCAATATTTTATTTTTGAAAGTTACCTTGTTGTTTATTGCTGAAATTTATTTTATACACTTTGGGAACCTTTGTTTTTTCTCGGAAATAGTTTTGTAGATATCCCGGTTTGTTTGGGTTTGTGGAAATTGTACATAAAAACTCTTAGGTAACTTTAGAAAATAAAATATTGCCATATAAACCTCCAAAACATTTTAAATACTGTTAGAAACAGACATCTGCGCGACATTCTTCAAGTATTTTTGTTTCTACTAAATGTGACAGTCGACAGAACACGTCACACGTACAGTGTTAGTGTTGTTTCTTTCGTAGATGTCACTACGACATACATCTTTGTCGAAAATATGAATCTGCGAGCAACTAACAAAGACAGAAATGCGTTCAGTTTGTGGTATGCAAATAAAGCACTAATCCGAAACTGAAAAATGCTCATCATAAGAACTATAGTATTCTAAAAATATTGTTTTTATTAAGTATTCTTCAATATTTGCACATTTTTTCCATACAATCTATAAAAAAATGTAAATAAACAGTTACTATAGGTATATGTTGAGGACCAAGCCCGCGGGTTTTCTTTTATTATTGTATATCCCTCCCCAAGGGCCAACTCTGGCTACGCCACTATACGCTACCATGGGCATCTTTCTTATTACTAAATGTAGAGATTTGTTTAAACGAACAAAGTTGTTCAAATTATTACTTAAATTAGAATTAAAACTGTTAATATTTTTATTAATTTTTTTAATCAGAGTGTGACACATTGCAGTGGCTACTCGCGGGTAAAAAATAGGTGAGGTGCTATTATAATAACCCCAATAATAACAAATAGAAAAAATATAATTCAATGTCAACTTACCCAGTTTTTGTAGACCAAGTCTATCCTTCTGGCCTTTAATGCACAAAAATTATGTATTATGTATTCGTAAAATGGTTGATTTTTATTAATTATAATAAGAATTCTTTTTGAATTGAAATATTTGCCAAAGAAGAAAGCCTATCTTGAGATACTACATTTCTTAAGTACGTTTTTATTCGTTTAAGGCAAGAACTTCTTTCCACGGATGCACTTGTCGACGGAATAGTTAATATGAGGCAAAACAATTTGTAGGCTTTCGTAAAAATTTCTTTGTTCTCATTCAGATTTTCTATTTTTAGTAATTCTTGAGCCTGTAGATTGCGGTAACTTTTATCGGCATAAAGAAGATTTAATTGGTTTTTAAGAAGCTGACTTCTTGTAAATATTTTGCCATAAAGGTGACCTAAACTTTCAAATGCTTTAGACGGAAAACACGAATCATATTATTCGAATTTCGTAGTATCAGTCAAAAACATGAATTGTAACTTATCGCAGTCTTGAAACCTTACTTCCATTGCCATTACAATGTGATCCAGTACCTCATAAAACAAAATTCTATATTTTCTATCTGTCATGTAAGGCTAGCGTAGCGCTTAGAAATATCGATTTGTGGTATTATGACGCCTGAAAATAATTGCCTATGGAAATTCCTGTAAATTAGATAAGTAATACGTTGGTTAATGTCAGCCTCCCGGAACCTCAATCGACGATGGGCGGTTCTCCAATAAAGTAAAAAAAAATAATGTAATTAACTCCTCGTAAATCACCGGGAAGGGCGCCACCAGCTTGTAAAAAAAATACATTAACATTAACTCAGATGTAGATTGGGTAAGCTGGACTCCGAGTTCTCCACTTACCTAATTAGTTGCTACAAAATTAACAAAGATAGGGTAACAATAAATAATAAGAATAAGTAATTGCAACAACGGTAATTTAATGAGGCAAATAAAACATCAATTAAATTAATCCCCAAGTAACATTAAATAAATTAGGTCAGTAAGTTCTTGAATCCTGTATGAGTACACAACAACTCGCTCAAGTCACTTAATATAGCAATTAAAAATTGAAGTAATCGAGCAATGTAAGAATACTGCGTTTCGCAAATAAAAATACAGCGTTTGTGAAACAAATAAACACCCTAACCGCTGAAAGTACTTCCATCGATCATAAGCGCTCTAAAAATACACAATATCATCAATACAAATCCGAATAAACGCAATACTACGGCTCGGAATGACGTACCCTGTATATATTAAGTGACATTTTACGTTATTATGGACGGTATACGTAACACGCTAATGTATAGTTGTATTAATCTAAAGAAGTGATTCGTAAACACATTAAACCATTTGAAATTAACTTATATAAAGGAAGTAATGTAAATTAAACAATGAGCGATTTATATCGACTCCTAAAATCAACGTAAAATTAAACAGATTACACTTCCCTGCGGATCTAGATAACACAGCGTTCTTTCCTGGTTCCTGGTGTAGTCGTCGCGTGGCGGACACCTGTTGAATCGCAAGCTGACGGTACGGACCAGAAAATTGCTACTCGCACCCAGATTCAGCAACACAGAAAGTAAATAAACTTTGGCAAAGTTTTGCCATCCCCAACTTGTTGTCTAAATATAGTAAATAAAAAATGCGTTAGGCTAGCAGGTTCAAATAAAGATGGACGACACTTACCAATCGAAAATTCCGATTGACGTGAATACAAGATTAAACGAAGATTAAAAATCGGTCACCGACCCACATCGAGAATCTACAAACTACCACAGATTACGATGTCCATAAAGATTCCTTCAAAATATCGAGATGAACTCTCAAGTATAAAATACTTTAGCGGAGGAATCTACTTCGACGTTCAATCAATTGTAACAGTCACAGGAAGATGGTTGCCGGAAAAAATTTTGTCTACTAAGCACTCAGGCGCATCTTACGAAAGTCAAAGGAGGATTGCGCAAACGCAAACGATCATAAGCGAAGTAAGAAACATGGGTTGCAAACCAACCAGGCGCAAAAATACCGTTACAGTATTTCTATTTCCTTAGTCTTTTCGAAGAGTGTATCAAAGAAATCATCATCCCTTTTCCTACTTAATAGTTCAATAGTTTTATTTATTTTTCTCACACAAAAATTAATATCGAATGATTTCTTTTGGAGAACATCAATTAATATGTAAGTGAGAGAGAAAATATCGTTACTACAGCTAAAAATGTGAATTCAAAATTGTTGAAATCGTTTAAAAACCGGCGGTCAAACCCGCAAATGCAGTTCAGCGGTTGTTTGTGACTGAACTCTCCACTTGCGCGATTCACCGTGAACCAATTGTAGATATTGACGTAGGCGTTACCGTGGCAACCGAGGTATAAGTTTGTTTTCACTAAGCTTATTGTATCTACGAGTATGTATGCCATAAATAAACGACTCCTAATAGGTGTAATGCCGATAAATAATTTGTTATGTAATTTAAATAAATATTCGCAATTGAAAGAAACTTTTAGGTGAAGAGGCACTTCAGCTACTTCAATTGACGAGCCGCCACTGACACATTATCGAAAAGAGAAAAAAATGCAATTTAAACATGTAAAAATCCAATATGGCGTCCATTTAATATAGTAAGTAATAGTAAGTAAGTAATTTATTTGTATAATTGCCAGTGGCGTACAATTAAACATAATATAGACATAGATGTATATAAATATAAATAACATAAAAAAGAGCTATATATGCATAGATACCAACAATAATAACTAGCATGAAATAGAATAAAATTTAAATTTAAATTAGCGTTATTCTGTCAAATATTCCTCTAAGGTGTAGAAAACGTTTTCTGTGAAATATTTTTTTATGCTCTTTTTAAAAGCTCACACTTTCAGGTAAACGGTTAAATAGTTGTATGCCATTGTAAATATAAGACTTTTTGTACAACGATAGCGATGGGAATTCGGGTCTCAGCATATGGCAAGTTCGAGTGTTATAATTATGGACTTCGAAGTTTTTACTAGTCTCATCTCTAGTTTTGTATGTATGATGTAGCGTTTCGTAGACGTACAAGTTTGTTAGGAACATAATGTTATGAGTTGCAAAAAGTGGTCTGCACGTCTGTCTATTAGTTAAATTTCCAATTATTCTAAGTGCTTTCTTCTGAAGTTTAAATATTTTCCCGCAATAGGTAGAGTTTCCCCAAAAGAGTATACCATATCTAAGGTGGCTTCCGAAACAGCTGTGATAGATTAACTTTAAAGTTTGAACACTGGATATTTCCTTCATTCTGTATAGAACGAATATGGTTTTATTTAGTTTTTTTGCAAGTTTATCAATATGGCTAGACCAGGAGAGTTTGTCATCAAGTTCAATGCCTAACAGGCTGCAGTTACTGGAAGGAGTTATGGTATGTTTATGCATTAATATGATTTCGGGGATATCTAGTTTTATTAGATGAGGAAAAACCATTACATTAGTTTTGGAAATATTCAAAATTAATTTATTTGCTGTAAACCAGTAGGGGGAAACTGGCCTAAAATGGCATACCACTTTTTAAAACTGCTATATGTTTTCCGGGGTTAGCATTTTTAAAAATGAATTGTGCTCTAAATAGCCTGTTTAATTGATGTTTATAGGATTGTACCTAATAAGTAATAAATAATCAAGTTGAATATTTTTCGAAAAAACTTTATTTAACTGGTGGTTGCATTATTCATTTTACCCACACGAATGTGGGTAAAATGGTACACTATAATAAAATATAACATAAATTCTAAAAAACTTAAGTATAAAATATTTCTATTGAACTGTTACAAAGAGGTGCAAAAATACTTATTCTGCAAATAAAATTGCACTCTAAAACATCAAAATACGAAAAATATATGGGATATTAATAACATAGGGTAAAATGGCATATACTATTGACAAGCATCACAAATATAAATTTTCGTTTTAGGGCTAACTCCGGCGCAATAAACGTGGACCCATTCTCCACACTTAGAACATTTATTCCACGGCTCTTCTGCTTTAGATTTTGAAAATTCTTCTGCGCAAAACAAACAAAATGTATCATCGTTGTTTTCTTCGTCAAATATTTCTCCACGAAATTCCACTTCTTCTTCAAATGCATCGCTGGGATCCATTTTTAAGCGTTTCTTCACTTGTCGAGCTGACTGTCGCTTTACTTTCTCCGCTTTTCCGCCTCTTTTTCCTTAATTTCTGTCATAAAGGGGCTGCTGGTTAATATTGTAGGAATTTTCTTGCGCTTCTTGTTTGAGGCTTTAGATGTGGATGTCATGGGACTTAAAGTTGTTAGCAGAACCAAGCCTTCCTCATTTCTAGTCCCAGTTTCCATATTATGCTTTTTATTTACATTAGTTACTTCATCTGAATTAGATTTCTCTGATGGTGTGACTAATTGGGTTTCATCTGCTGCATCAGGTCGATCTGTTGTATTACAAGGTGTAAACAAGTGCTCGGGAAAAATATCAGGATTTATGGGCCAAAGGCCTGCGTTTCTGAAACCACTGGCTCCGTTCTCGACAGTTGCTGCTCTTTCATATGCTGTACGGAAAACCCCAGCCACTGTATTTAGGAAATTGGTTTTCCGTTGTTCGATCTAATTTTTTTTCATCATTTCTTGGTTTAAATGGGCACAACAGTACTATACAATTTTCTTTGGCATATTGCAAAACTGCCCAGTTTTTATGGCTGACGTGTCCGTCTAATACAAGTAGCACAGGTGACTCATCACTTGCACGACTGAACTTCTGAAAATTGTGCATCCACTTGACGTAAAGCTCGCCTGTCATCCACCCATATTCCTGAGGAAGGCCCAAGGAACCTGTCGGAGCTCCTTCCACTAGCCCTTCTTTCCCGCAAAACGACTGTTAGTGTATTCCTCTTTCAGCACTAGCGTTTGTACTCACTTGTTTTTTCCCTTTACTTGCAAATATTTTTGGTGGATTTTGGACTGTTGATACTCCCGTTTCATCCACGTTATAAATTCTTTCCGGCGTAATTTTGTATTTGTTGATAACTTCTTCATATACTTTAAAGAAGTTAGTTATAACTGGTTTATTAAAGGCCATTGCCCGAGCTATCGAAGTATTTTCGGGTTTTCGCAAAGTAAGATCTAGATTACGGTTTCTGAAACCTCTAATCCAGTCCCATCCAGCTCGTTTGGTAGTTTTGTTAAATCTGTGGTCTATGTTATTAGCTTCTGCCCAATCATAAACTAAACGTCGTAAATCGTCGCAGGTAAGCCCAAACAGGCGTTGTTCTAAGAGCTTGACATGTTCACCTAACATTCGTTCTTGCTCTTTTGTAAATGTTGTAGAGAATCTACCAAGACCTTTTGCACATTGTTTAATGTTTTTAGCTGTAGCTCTTCTTCTCAATGTAGTAAAAGGGACATATGTTTTTGAAGCTTTAAGCCATCCCATTTGTTTACTCTGAACGGCTTGTATAGCATTTTTCATTGCATTCTAGTCCCATTTTTGCCTGTCAGTTTTTCTGATTACACCTACTAACCATTTCTGCAAAGATTAAATATACCTAAATATTTTTGAATATAAAAAAGCACATTCATTTGATCTTAATTTTTAACGACATTATGAGCCCAAAACGGTATACGTGTTGGGTCGTATGTCGTTTTACCCTAAATATGTGTATGCTGTTTTACCCGAACGAGACCATCTGCACTTTACTTAATTTCTAAGTAGCATGCTTATGATTTAAATTGAGGTTCTTATGGTAGTTTATGCACAAAAAGTACAAGTACGCAAACTTAAAATGTTGAAAAATAAAATTTTCAAGAGGGCGAAAACACAACCACCTCTCTAAATGTTCTCTTGTGCAAACCACGCTGTTGTCTGCTACAAAGGTTATTGGTAGCACTGTTGCCAACCTTCCTGTGCGTTCACACGATTTGTAATTTGCGCGCGTACTTCAAAACAAGCTCTATGCCATTTTAGCCAAGTATGCCATTTTAGGCCAGCTTCCCCTATGTAACTTTATCAAGATAGGAATTTATGTAATCAAGTAATGTATTTATCGATGAGCTTGATGCTAGGATATCGTCCGCGTACATAGTAATGTTAAAATTTGAGTATGAGGGTAGGTCATTCACGAAGATAATAAATAAAAGAGGGCCTAGAACCGAACCCTGGGGAACACCATATGAGATTCGATTTGGACTCGAATGGTGTTTTTTAATTTCACCAGTTTTGTAGATATGAGTAATTTCTACTATAGCACTACGATTCTTCAAATACGATGAAAATAACTTCTGAGCGTTTCCTCGGATGCCGTAATATTCAAGCTTGCCTAGTAAAATATCAAAATCAATTAAATCAAAAGCTTTCGAGAGATCTAGATTAATGCTAGCCACAAATCTATCTGAGTTTAATTTTGTTAATATGTAATTTATAATGCTTTCTATTGCTGACGTTGTAGATTTATTTGGCCGGAACCCATGTTGATTTTCACACAAGGCGTTGTTTGTTTCAAAAAATTTTAAAAGTGAGTTTTTTAAGACCATTTCAAAAATTTTAGATACTGACGGAAGGATGGATATAGGCCGAAAATTTGTTATATCGTTTTTGCCACCTTTTTTATGAAGAGGGATAATTTTTGCTATTTTAAAATCGTCAGGGAAATACCCTTGTGCAAAACAGCAGTTTATTACGTCGGCTAAAGGAGAAGCCAAGACTTCTTTTGCACTTTTTATAACTTTTGTCGGCAAACCGTCTATTCCCACTGCAGTTGTGTTGTTTTAAGTTACTTCTAATTTTTTTAATTTCATAGCCATCGATTGGGGCAAAAAAGAAAGATGAATACCTATTAATTTTAACTGTTTCTAACATACTGTGATAGTTCGATGTGCGTGGAAACTCGTCTAGTAGCTTTGTAGCAATGTTTGAAAAGTAATTGTTAAAGATGTGTGCTACGTCAACGGGATTAGATACTATATGTGAGTCAGTTTTCAATTCGAGGTTGTCATTAACTGAGTTCCTATTAGAACTTTGATTTGTTTCTTGTTTAATTACTTGCCACGTAGATTTAGCCACATTATTTGTGTTTTTTATTTTGATGTTATAATGTAATTCCTTCGCTTTTTTTACAATGGCTCGCAGTATTGAGGAGTATTTATCATAGTAACGCTGCAAAATATCATTTGAACAAAGTTTTGTTAGCAGGTACAATTCTCTTTTCATTTTAGCAGATTTGCGAATACCTTTTGTGACCCAAGGTTTACTTTTATTTAGATATGTTTTCCTTAGGGGGAAACATTCCTGGAAGAGTTGCATTAGTAGACTATAAAAAGAATTGAACTTGTCAATCTTTCTTCTTTTTTTGTAGCATATTTCCAGTTGCACCATTTTTTTTTTGAAATTTTTTGTTTTAATTGTTTCGTCTCTTTAGCACAGTCTATTACCGATGTCCCTTTTGCTCCTAAGTATGTGTATTCTACAAGCTTGCTTTGCCAATCACTGCAGCAGTTGTGTTCCTCTTTTACGGCACATTTTATCTTCAACATCTTGTGCTTCATCCATCTTCATCTAGTTCAGATGTTTCTGCTTCCATTATTGTGTTAAAATCTTCAATAATTATTGGGCTTTGCTTCTTAGTTTCTATGTTTTGTATTTTTTATTTAATAAAAACAACATATTTGTTGTTTAGATATAAATATTTTAGAGAAAGTCACTCAATGTTAATTGTAAATAGTTGTATAACTATTAACAAAAGAAACAGCAGGAGAAAGGAACATTCAAGTGTATACTTTAAAACAAAATGTTTGTAGTAAAAGGCTTCCTGTTAAATGTAGTTATTTTTATAATTTTTTTAAATTTGCGAAGTGAGAGGATAAAATAAAAAATCTAATGCATTATTTTCATTTTTGTTTTGTTGTAATATTAACTAGTAGCAATAAAAGCAGTAAACTTATTGTTACTTACATTCAACTTATTCTGTGTGTGGAAGTGTTTTTTTTTTAATATAAAATACATACTTATCTATTAATATTATGTAATTGTTTATTTGATATTTATTAGTATCATTAATTTTAATTGACAGGTATCTATAACATTACAAATGATTATTATTGATTGATTTAAATAGAAGTTTTCACAATTCAATATCACAATTATGCATCATTAGTTAGAATGGTTACTATATATTAACTCAGTAACAATCTACGTTTTAAATGAATCACCTGATTAGCCCTTTTAAAGTAGAAATAAAGTTTTATCTCTGATTTCTGGTACTATGTACGGCTTATGTATTTTCTCCATTAACCTAAGTTACAGTCTAAGTGCTATTTATTAATTTTGTAATCTATGTAAAAACAAATTATAGCAGTTTAAAATCTCCTTAACTAAGGGTTTATTTATTAAATTCAAAGTGTATGTTCAAATTAAAAAACTTAACCTAAAGAACAATAAACTTATATTGTAAAAAGCTCAATAACAGTACATTACATGAATTTATATTGATTACACCTGCAAGTATTACAAAAACCAACTATCAGATTGTACAAAACTACTTCAGATAGTAAGATAAATTATAATTTAAGAGATAAATACAAGCTTCTTAAATCTTATCAAGCTTGTAAAAGCCTTCATAGTTTATCACATAATCTTGGAGTGAGATAAACAAATCAAACTTAGTGTTTAGTTAAAAATAATGCAACGGTCCTAAATTTTGCAGGCACCGATATTACCACCTAAAAACCAACAAAGTACACCCCCACCATTGGTTATTCCATCAAGCAAAAGCAGTTCCTCAAAAACAGCACATGCTTCAAGTAGTAAGAAGAAGTATAATTATAATCTCATAGACCTCGCACCATCAGGACTAGACGATAGAAATAGTGTTAGGGTTAGCATTCTTGAAGCTTTTGACCCATTATTGAGTTGCACAGATAGTGGAAGTTCATCAGGAAATTGGGGAAATGCAAGTCCAGAGTGTCCAGGTACATGCAAATTTGTTAATTGTTTCTTTCTTTAATTCGTTGACGTTCATATACATTAATTAGTAAATAATTGTTTGTTTTGCCTATGTATAATTTTAATTCTACAAATACTTCATGACAATTATCTACTTTAGGAGATGATGTTGCATCGGTATGTGATAGTGTTTATGATGAATATGATCCATATGATTTTATATATTCTGGATCTGGCAATAACAGTTTATCAGATCCAATGTATGCTGCTGTGGTAAAACAAGATAATGCCCCAATGTCACCCCCTGCAACACTGTCACGCCGGGCACAGCAATCAACCATGGAACGAAGGAAAAGTAAAGATACATTGGTATGCTTTTACAGTAAAATTTTAAAGATAAGTTATTAACATCAGCTTTGCCTTTAGGTAAAACAGAAAGTGCTTCTGTATGATAATATTTCTCTTATGGACCAAACAAGGGGAACCAGTGACACAGATCTGAGAGCATTTCATAGAATGGTGCAGAATTTAAGAAGTATGTATTGCATGGAGATGCATGACATTTCAGTTGATTGGTTCTAATCTTTCAATTAATTTAATAAGAAATAAATTAAATGTATATTTAATCTAAATATCCTACATGAGCGATATTTCCCATAAACAAACTTATAATTACCTTACCATTTATCATACTTAATTCTAGTATTATTTATTATTATTTAACTCCCCAGATCAGTTCCGATATGATGACCCTGATACTAATATGGGGTTGGTTGTAAGCCCTTTAATGAATCATCAGTACCGTGATGGAACAAGCATCAAAGTATGTGTATTTCCTCAATATGAAAATGCAGATTTTACAAAACCTGTCAGTTTTACCTGCGATGGTAAGTGTTGCAAATTTTAATGAAATTGAAAGCTTTTTTATGGCAATAGATACATTAAATGGAAACAATAGAAAATAAATAGACTAAAAATATAATTAGTTTAGCTGTATGAAAATGGTAATGGATTAATTAGATCAAATAAATGGCGTTTTATTACAGTAACATCTAGTGTTGAGCATGTAACATTGCATGTTACTTGTGAATTAGAAGCTCCCTCGTCAGACCAGTACACGTTAAAAGTGTGGGGCTATAATGAATATCTTGCACCTACTACACTGTTATCTGATTATGAATATGTTCACAACTGCATTAAATTAGAAGAGGATGTGCAGCTTATTTTAATACCTGATAGATTAGTTGATAGATCTTTTGCAAGGACAGTAAGTAGGATGATTTTTTTTAGTTATGTAGTATTAAGAAAGTTTATAATGTTGGCAATAGAGGTGCATTGCCATTGCCACCATAACGTACCATGGATAATTCTTAGTCATTTTGACCCTATTTCGGTGAGGCTCTCCAAAGAAAAAAAATGTTAACAGTGATATATGAAGTATCATAGAATTACTTAAATCAGGCTTTGAACATGATTATTATTTAAAAAAGAAGTATGTATTTTATAATTTTGTCCTTCTGACTTCCAAAGACGTCGGCTATGACTCTGGCCCACCTACAAATATTTGTATTACATCCTCACAGGTACCCTTATTATGCATGACGATTACATTTAGGGCTTACCATACACAATTTCCTTGTACCATGCAAGAAGAAAGTGGCAGCTCTTACCTTTTTCTGTTAGATTTTTACTTTCCTTTATTTACAAAAACTTACCTACCAAAATGGCTCAAGATTTTTCAATGGTAGGTATTTTGCTTGACATGCACATCTACAAGCCAAACGACAGACTTTCCCAACACCATCTATAGTAGGTAAAGTTGATAACTAAGGTCTCCAATCCTATAAAATATGTTTGAGACAAGAGGAAATAATGAAACCGATGTCAAAATAAAGTAAATTTATTGTACTTCAAACCTACATTTTCATTTTTCTACATAATCGCCATTTAGTGTCACTCATTTTTTCCAAATCCATTTCCTCATTCGGAACATGAAGAAACTTTCTGGTTTACTCTTGATCCACTTGCGTACAGCAGCCTGAACTTCGGTACCCGGCTAAAAACGGTGACCTTTCAATACCTCCTTCAACTTTGGGAACAACCTCTGAGGGTGCCAAATCGGGAATGTACAGAGGGTGAGAAACAACCGTGAATATCAGGTTCGTCATTGTCTTCGTCGTTTCGCGGCTGCAATGCGGTCTGGTGTCGTAGTGGTGCAACCAGAAAGTGGTCCTTTGCGGCCTTACTCTACGGATACGTTTCTGGAGTGCTCGTAAGGTTTCGCAGTATCTTACCAAATTAATCGTTGTTCCCTTTGGCAGATATTTATTTCGTGTGAGTGACACCCTTTGCATCCGAAAATATCGTGAATATGACTTTGTGCGCTGAGGGAACTTTTTTGAATTTACTTACACCCGGAGATGAAGGGTGACGATATTCCATCGACTGCTGCTTGTTTTCAGGGTCTTAATGATGAACCCAAGGTTCGTCCCCGGTGGTGATGTTCATGAGAAAATCATCTCCTTGACGACGATGCTGGTTAAGGAATTCTTGACAAACGTTTTTTCTCTGTTCTTTCATGACATCCGTCAATTGCCGCGGGATCCACCTGGCGCAGATTTTTCTGTAATTCAACGTCTGGATAATGTGCTGCACTCTTTCTTGACTAATGCCCAGTTGCAGAGCAATTTCTCTTTGCTTACTCGGCGCTTTCCTTGAATCAGCGCATCCACTCGTTTTTGATTCTCATGCATCACTGGAATTAGTCGTCCTGATCTTTTTTCAACAAACACCTTCATCTCGCCCCTATTGCAGATTTTTGCACGTCGAACCCATTGGCGAACATTCTTCACATCCATACAAACATTGCCATACACAGCTTTCAAACGCATGTGAATTTCGAAGGGCGCGCAACCTTACAGCGTTAAAAATTCTATCACTGATCGTTGCTTGGTACGCAACTTAGAAGTCGAGCTCATGATAAATGACATTATTACACAACGGCGCGACACAGGAAACTGAAACTTTGCACGTTTAGACTAGACACTCGAGGCTACCGAATGCAGGCTAGAACTTGTTTCTATACCCACTACTCGCACCACGGCGCTATTGAAGACATTAGTTATCAATCAACCCTCGTAGTAATAAGTAAGGCTTGTGCACGTCATCAATTACTTGTTATTTAATATTGATAGTGCCAATTCTAAAAAACTAAAAAATTCTGTTTTTGTTTTGTTAAATTACGGAGTAAAATCATATTTATTCGTAAGGTCGTGTAATGTAGCTGTAACAGTTACAATTTTGATTTTTAAAATTTCATAGTTTCTATGTAAAATTCAAAACTACATAAAAACTAGCGATTTTGTTTCCTTCGCGTTCGCACCCTGTTTTTGTATGTTCACATGTTGCTCTGAACCGAATTCGTATTTTGCGTGTTATGTGACACACAGTTTAAGATTTTTGGTTGCATATTTTCATTTTTTGCTGTATAAACATAGTCACCAAATAACTGATGACGTCCACGCAGACTAAGGGCAACTTGAGTCCAGCAAATCTTCTCTGGAGTGGAAGTGTTTACACTTTCCGTGGTTTGGAGCCCACTTTAAGCTGTAGGCCCTCTATGCCTGTGACATTTTAAAATGTGCAACACAGGAATAGGAGGGAAGATCGCTATGTCGCACAAGAGATAAAAGCACTCAAAGAAGGCTTGTGAAATCTAAGAAATTTACTGGCAAGGTCTAATTTATTGTAGGCTCAAGATGATAGTCGTGATCGAGATATAAAGCAACAAGATGTTGTTCCAAATGAGCCCATCTCTCCCCTTTCTTATGATAATCTAAAAATTTTACTAGGTAGGTGTTGGTATTTTAACCATGATATACCATAATCACAAACTTTTATGAGCAGAAACCTTGGAAAATGAAATGGAAAAATTAGAGCAAGCTGCAATTCAAATGGAGAAAAATGCTAGTCCAAGTTTTATGCCACAGCTTCAACCATCTGGTGTAATTCAGTCAATAAAACTAGTTGTGAAGCTACTGGGAACTGTTGAAACTTTGGATATATCTGAAGCACTGGATAGTTTAAAGGACAGCTGTCAAAAATTCATTCCTCAATCTACTCAAGTAAGTCTCTTGATTTACGATTTGTTGGATTTTACCAATGTTTCCTTAATAGTCAAATGTGAAGTCTTGTTATATATTTTTATTTTTTTGGAAAAATTATTGGACCACCAGCAACTGTCCACTTCTATACTACATTCAGATCTTACAAAATGAATTTAAAAATTTATTGTTAGAACTAAAAACAAGGGTGATCATAAAAGTTTTAATGTGATACTGTTATCTACACAGTATAATCAATAACAAAAAATTATTGTCATACTAAAGCCTGTGTCCCACTGTATATATTGTATAGATTTTTGTAAAAATGGTATCATGTCAGAATATTTTTTGGTGTCTGTATTTTCATGATGTCACGTAAAATGTTTTTATGAAGTAGAAGCATTCCTAAAATTAATATAAAAATAAACGTCTGATTGGACATTGAATGAACTTCAAATTTGAATACCTACCCAAAAACGGATTGCGGGCAACTGGCTTAAGTTGCAACCTCTGCGGGTTTTTATACAAAAGAATTTAAATATCCTTAACCTTAACACAGTTTATCTAAATGGTGTTGATTCAGATTTGATATATGTTACATTAGCATATAAAGTAAACTAAAGTAAAGTATGTGATGTTTTGCCATTACAATAGGAAAATTTCTTTAATTTAATTTAGTGTGGAACCAAATAATTGCAATAAACTCTTGACTTTAACATGGGTTACCAAGACAGAGAACACTACATGACGCTTATATTTTATTTTTAATAATAAATAATATGAGAAGTACAGTACCAGTAGTACCAGAAAGTACATGGCAATTAAGAAATGTGGCCACTCATTAGTTTATTCGACAGTATAAAATTTTAAATATTTATTCAAATTTCAATAAAATATAAAGTTAAAGTTAAATTTTTTCCCCGCACAAAATTTGAATTACGCGCGATATTTGAGTCGGTTATGTAGTTGTACACATTGACAACACTGAGTAACATAACCTCAAATTCAAGAAAATAAGTTTTCATTTCAAACAAATTGAAAATGTTCGCGTTTTATAAACACATTTTAACGAATAGAAATCGAAGATAGTAACTACGGCAGTATATCTTGGGAAATTGTTTAAAATGGAAGACATCAAACGAGAAGGCACTAATAAAGCAAAGCGATCAAGGAATGATCAAGTGAAACAAGTTGTTTTAACATATTTACATAGACGTAACTATCCAACACTGTCGCACCATTTAATACCTTCACAAGGCTTTGTGTTATCATCTTTAATAGAAAATGAAATTAGCAGACCAAACTCAATCTTGTACAGTTGCTTCAACAATGATCCGATTGTTATCGACCACACTTTTTCCAAGTTCATAACTTGGCTCAAGGATTTACTCAAATTTAAAAGTAAACATGAAGACTTAGAACAACTTGTTGGTCCACTCTTTTGCCACATATATCTGGAAATTCTACGAGGTGGTCACACAGAACGAGCTTCTAATTTTTTCAAACTGCATTTATCTTCAGTCGATAAGACTAAGTGTGATAATTTAGTGAAAGAACTTATTAATGTTTTTGCCAATGATGGTATAGAATTACCAAGTTTAAAAGACCAGTTTAGGTGTAATAAATATGTGGTACAGCTGTCAACAGATTCTGTTAACGTGTTGAGAAAATTTCTAGCGGAAGCAGGGCATGTTGTGTTATTACAAGTATTTCAAAATTGGTTTACAATTGAAGAAAAACAAGCTGTAGAAGAACAAGAAATGGAAGAAATGGAGAATGTTTTAGCAAAAGAAAATGCTTCTGTAAAGGACAATCAAGTTTTGTGTAATGGACATGGAGCTGCTCCGAAAGACAACAAACTTTCAATGCAAAAATTATTGGATGCAATAGATGCAATTAAAAAAGACCCTACTTCTATTTATTCGGTTAATATATCGCAGGTCAAAGATGAAGTTACCTGTGGAGTTTTGAATAGACAAAATGGATTGTTTGCATATAGTTACAACAATTCGGTTATTTTGAGATCCTTGAAAACTTTGCAACAGCTTGATAGTACAATTAGTTATGGTGAAATGGTGTTGCTTGGGCATAGTGGTCGAATATATGATATCGCCATTTTTAACAAACATAAACATTTAATATCAGCCTCTCAAGATAAAACAGTACGTTTATATGATCTTCAAGATTACTCAGAAAAAGCTGTATACAAAGGACATGAATATCCCATTTATTGTTTAGCTACCAGTGCTAATGGAGCCTATTTTGTTTCTGGTTCCTATGATCACAGTGCTCGTCTGTGGTCAGTTTCCCAGAAAGAATCTTGTCGAATATTTGTTGGACATACACAAGAAATAACAAGTATTGACTTCCACCCAAATTGCACATACATAGTAACAGGATCGTCAGATAAAACAATTAGAATGTGGTCAATAAAGGATGCAGAACCTTTACGGTTATATCTAGGATCAAAGGGGGCAGTTTATTCTGTATGTATCAGTCCAAAAGGTCAATACTTAGCCAGTGCAGGTGAAGATAGGAGGCTACGAATTTGGGACTTGTTGTCAGCCAAACAATTGGTAGAATTGAAGACTGGACTACAACCTGTGATAAAAATTGCAATTAATAGTGATGAAACTATGCTTGCAACAGGATGTGTGGATGGAACTTTAAAAATGTGGGATTTTGCTACATTAGTGAAAAATGCAGGAGAACCTAATTCGACTGATCCCAGTTTTAGTACTTCTGTTAATCCTAAGCTGCTCGCGCTAGATTATTGTTTTGGTACTTTTGGCTGCCTTAGTGCTCAGCATAGTAATTCAGTAATAGCGCCTGCTTATTAAAGCTTTAAAAGAACACCTACTGAAACAAATTGGTGTTAATTGTATTAGTGGAATAAATGTATTATGAATTAATGAAGATACAAATGTAAATGTAGCAAAAGAAACAACTGCACCTAAATATGGTAGCTGCTGACATTGTTGCTCAGTTTTAAGCACACCGACATATATCAGACCATCTTCAACGGCATATTTTAAGTATCTGTTGACGTAAAAGACAATCCTCATTCAATCTTTAAAATGTTAAGGCTTATTACAAATTGTTTTTTGTTATTGTTTGTTGCATGTCCAGGTGTTAAATTTTCATTACACTAGTGTGAATTATGATACTATAGCTATAAACTCTTTCAACTGCCATCTCAACTTTATTTCAAGAGTCATATTTGCCTACTTGTACCTTTAAATCATCATGATTATTCTGTTTAAAACATTTTAAACTGTATATATTACTTTTAGTAAGCATTAAGTTACAAAGTAAATTTAGATTGCATAGTACATTATAGTACGTTTTACATATTTTCATCTAAAATCTAAGTTTAAACAATGTCATACTACGAATAGTATTATTTAATAATAAAAATATTTTTGCTATAATATAGTGGTATTTATTATTTCTAAAAGAAATTTTTTTCAGTAACGTGGTGCAGTGTAGTAGGTCATAAAGTAATTTGTGTATGTATTATGCTAGCTCCACAATAAGGCAATAGCAAAGTTTGAAATACAGTCAAACTTCTATATAACAAAGAGGCTAAATTTTGAAAAAAAATTCGCAATAGGGATATTTCGTTATAGAGAAATAATATTTTTTTGTTAAAGAAATTTAATACAATTTGTTTACATATGTAATACGAATACATAGTTTACATTTAAGTATATAACAAATTTGTAATTAACAGAATAAATTTACATGTAGTACATACATACAACTTCATTCCTTTATAAAAAGGTCTGTAATTTTTGGTTGCACACAACAGTTGAAAAAACGTTTTTCTTCATAATATGCTTCACACTTATTAAGAGCGCTAAAAATGTTTTCAGGTACATTTTCGTAATATTGTAATCCGCTACGGATAATTTGAAACGCGTGGATCACTTCATCACTCGACGGTTTTTTTGCGGATTCGTCAGTATCATCAACTTCGTCTTGGTTTGTTTGGTCAGTTTCGTTATTTTTTAAAGAGTCCAAAATTTCTTCCTCAGTAGGATACTCTAAGGAGATTTTCGTCAACGTTGAGGTAGTCATGCAAGTTAATATCGGTGGCGATTTTATTGAAATGCTGTAATGTAGCCCACGATTTTTGTAAATCCGCAAGGAGCAATTCATCGCCGCCATCCCATTCATCACAATTTTCAACAAATCCCGCTTTGGAAATACAAATCTTTATAGTCATTTCCGTAACTTCGTAAGTCCAAACCTTTGCCAGCTCAGAAATGCATTGTCTTAAATTAATCATTATGTTGGCCCTATTGTTTTCAGTTCCCTTAATGATTTGCATTATAACTCTTTTACGATAATGAACTTTAATATTTTTTTTTATGTCTTGATCCATTGACTGAAGCTTGGAGGAAAGAAAAATAGTTCCGTACTTTTAAGTTTTTTAGCTACAGCAGATGGGTGTGCTGGACAATTATCTACAATTAAGGCTATTTTTCGGTGTTCCCTCGTCATTTGTTTCTTTAATTTTACTATCCACTCTTCAAAAATCTGACCAGTCATCCACGCCTTCTTGCTAAAATGATAATCTACTTCAAGTGACTTTGTTCCTCTAAAATATCGTGGTTTTTTACTTTTCCCGATTATCAGAAGTTTCAGCTTTTCGGTTCCTGTCATGTTGGCACCTACTAACACAGTTATTCTTTCCTTGCTCTGCTTTCCACTGAAGCATTTATCATTCTTGAAGGTGAGGGTTCTGTTGGGTGTACACTTGAAAAATAAGCCAGTTTCGTCTGCGTTGAAAATGTCTTTTGGCTCGTACTTTTCTAAAATCGTCTTCAGTTTTCCATTTTTCCAATGATCACAGTGTTCTTCGTTAACCGTTGCACTTTCGCCAGAAATCACTTTTTCCACAATACCATGTCTCTTTTTAAATTTATCCAGCCAACCGGTGCTCGCCTGGAATCCTGAATGTCCAAGTGCTTCCGCAAACTTTAGGGCCTGTTGTTTAATTAATGGTCCCGACAACGCCACAGTCTGGTCACCAATTAAATGGACCCACTTCAAAACTGCCTCATCAACATCTTTGTACACACATGTTCTAGCACGTTTTGCTGCAGTTCCTACATCGACTACATTCAAAAGTGATTCAGGATTTTTTATAATGGTTGATAAACTGCTGGCAGGAATACCGAATTTTGCAGCAATATCTTTTTTTTTAAACCTTTATCAACTTCTTGCAACACTTTAATTTTTTCTGTAATGCTTAAACACTTTCGCTTCGACATTTTGCGTAAACTAACCGTTTTTAAAACTGAAATTTAACTGAAGGCTTCTATTGCAATTTTCTGCTTTAAAATGCCCATTAAGAAAAGACGTCATTTAAATATAAAGGGAGTCTTTAAATTCCATGCAAGATTTTCAATAAAATAAGTTTACATAGAAGCTTGCCGTAAACTTGACAAATCCTTTACAATTCTTGGAAAACTTTCTATGGCTGTACTGGAAGTACTTATATAATATTTGGGTACAAAATTCCCAAAACCATTAAGATTTTCATAGATTTTATTTTTGTTACGCTAAAAAATTCGTTAAATAGAAATTTAATTTCGCTATTTGGAAACAATTTTACATGTGTTTTTGTTTAAAGTTTTGTTTTGTTGTTACTTATGGGCACACTCATACTTATACATAAGGATGATACAGTGAACTTTCATTTTGTTTAGTTTTCACTAGGCTCTATTTTTAGATACACCAGTGTTTGTACTGATAATAGTCAGCTAATTATTCTGAACTTAGAGATATTGACCTTTCCATATGTCTTTGAGCCACTCTTAGTTTATAAGCTGATTTCTTCGTAAGCGTTAATGTTTCTGTTCCATAAGTCATGACTGAGGGCACGCATTGATTGAATACTTTGCTCTTTAAACATATTGGGAAGTCGTTTTTAAAAACTTCTCTTAGTGTTCCGTATACTGCTCTGGCAGTTAGTTATTCTTCTCCCAATTTCGCATGTTTGGTTATCCCTGCCTATTCTCACTTCGTGTCGAAAACTATATGTATTTTTCTACCAATTCTATGTTTTGGCCTCGTATTGTTAGTTGTTCACTCGGGACGAGGTTTGTCATGTACTTGGTTTTAATATCATTGAAGTCCCAATGACTCATAGCGGGATAAATTGAATAAATATATAATACAACACACTGTCGGTTCCCACAGAAAATATTTAATGAAGAAATTGTAACACAAATCGTTAACGTTTTCAAGCAAACATATTGCCCATTGTAGTCCGAGGATGGGCAATATGTTTGCTTGAAAACGTTAACGATTTGTGTTACAATTTCTTCATTAAATATTTTCTGTGGGAACCGACAGTGTGTTTTATTATATATTTACTTGGGTTTACTTGAATTCATTTTTAGGCCAATTTTTGTGCATGTTATATCAAGTTCATTTAACATTTCTTTTATTTCATCTAATTTGTTAGTTATTAGCACCACATCGTCTGCAAAACGGAGATGATCGAGATATTCCCCATCTATTGTTATACCCCTGCTTTCCCAATCAAGCTTCTTGAAAGCATATTCTAATGCTGTAATGAAGAGTTTGGGGGGATAGGGTATCCCCTTGTCTGACGCCACGTTCTATTTTTATGAGTCTAGTGGTGTCATGCAGTTTTATTGTTGATGCTGCATTTTTGTATATTATATAGTATATAAGTTTTGTATAGCAACTATCTATGTGGCTGTCATTCAGGGCTTCTATTATGCTATCTAGCTGTACAGAGTTGAAGGTCTTATGAAAATCTACGAAGGCCAGTACTAGAGGTCTATTGTATTCTACTGTCTTCTCTATGAGTAGTTTTACTGTTTGAAGGTGGTCGTTTATTCCGAAGTTTGAGTGAAACCCGGCCTGCTGTGTGGGCTGGTAATATGTCTTGTTAATTTTCTAGTCTCGTTGTTATGATATGGGTGAATAGTTTACATAAGTGGTTTAGCAAACTTATAGGCCTGTAATTTTCAAGGTCTGTTTTATCGCCTTTCTTATGCAGTATAATAGTTACGGCGTTGTTCCATGTTTTTGGTATCGACTCTTCATGTAGGTATAAGTTGAATAGATCTTTTATTTTTCTTCTCAGTAATTTTCCTCCATTCTTTATAGCTTCTATTACTATGTCATCCTCACCAGGTGCTTTGTTCTGTTTCATTCTTTTCATTGCATGGTCTATTTCGTTAATGGTTATGTCTTATGACCCTTGGTTGAATATTTTCCTTTTAATAGCTTCGTTCAAGTTTTCTTTTCCTCTTCCTGTTTTATACAGTTCCGAGTAGAATTTTTCCACAATGTGTAGCAACTCTTCTCTAATTGATGATATCTCGCCTTTTGCTTTTTTTAGTTTATTTATTTCGTATTTTCCATTGCTCAGTTTCCTCTTAAGCACTCTCAAACTACTATTGTTTTCTATGGTTTGTTTTGTTTGATCCGTTTTGAACTTCCTTACATCTTTTCGGATTGACTTAGAGATTTCCTTGTTAATTTCTCCCATGTTTTGGTTTTGGCTTTCCGTGTTCTTACCTTGTCTCAATTTTTTTTGTTTTTCTATTAATTATTTGGATCTCGTGCTAAGTTTTTCTTCTTTCTTATTTTAGGACAGTGTTTTTGTTGGCTTTTTATAATGGCTTCTATTATTTTCTGGTTTAAGCTGTCTATGTTTTCATCATTTGTAATTTTCTCTTCCAATTATGTACGTACCGATTTCACCTTCATATTCTTCCATATCTGTAGGTGTTTTCCATGTTGGTGCTGGCTTCTTTTGCTAGGAGTCAGGAGACAGGATCAGAAATGAAGAACTGAGAGGTAGAACAGGTGTAACAGATGTGGTAAATCGTATCTCTAAAATGAAGTGGAACTGGGCAGGTCATATGGCCAGACTAAGGGAAGCTAGATGGACACGTAAACTTCTAGAACGGAGACCCAGAACAGACAAGCGCAGCAGAGGCAGACCACCAACATGCTGGACGGATGACATAAAGAAAACCTCCACAAACTGGCTAAAGGCTGCGCAAAACAGAGAGATGGAAAAATTCAGGGGAGGCCTATATCCAGCAGTGGATTTAGAAGGGCTGGTTGATAATGATTAGAGATATACATGAAAATTATTTTTTACCAAAAGATTATCTTTTTTGTAGTAGGCTTTGAAATTTCAAAAGTGTTTCTACGAGACTGTACGTGGCTTGCTCCAAGATTTGTGACTGCTAATCTTCGTTGGAGCCTTCATTTTTTTTCTGGGATATGTGGTCGGCTTATTGTCTAACCTGATCTGGGACTTCGTGTTGTATCCTTTTCATCTTTGTTCTTCTTCTTTTTTCTTTTCTCCTTTTTGTTTCTTTCCTATTACCCCTTCCTATTGCTATTGTCACCATCTTGGGGTGCTCATTCTTTTCCTCTAGACTTTAATTCAGTTTCCAAATTCGTTAACCCCATGTTCTCACTTGTGTCGCCTTCCCTACAGTGCCAGTGGTTGTAGTTATCATGTTTTTGTTTTTTTTTTGAGAGTGCTTAGCTTTAAAGTCCTTTCTACACCACCACATATGACCTCTTTTATTTTAGTAGTTTTTGATAATCCATTTTCGTTTTTTATTCTTTCTCCCTTTCTTTTTTGCCATAGTTCTTATTTTCTCTTGAATTTTTTGTACTATCATTTTCAGATCATTTTCTATAAAGTATTGTGAACCTTTCAGCGTGTGTTTCTTTTCCAAAATCGCTTTTATGAACCCAGTCATTCATTTCTTCTAGGATTGGGGTTTTTCCTTCTGCTTTACCTACTTTGTAGGCTGCCATGACCACGGATTAGTGATTAGCTTATCTTGTAGAAATATTCCTACTGCTTTTTTAATAACTGGCTCCTTCGACTGTAATCCTTCAATAACTATGTTGCTCCTTTTACGACTTCTTTTTTGGGCTTCCATTTTGTTTTCAAGCATCTCCATTTTCCTGGTTTTGTTTCCCTGTTCCAAGTTACTTCGTTTTCTAACATCTCCACTTTCAGTATTATCTTTTGGTTGTTTCTTTTCAATTTTTCTTGTAACTTCTCTGCCTCTACATTCCTGTGAGCTAGAGGTTAGTGCGTTAAGACTTCTAGGCTAAATTCTCAGTACCGGAACATCGGACTTTTAATGGCCATTCTCCCTCGCAAGGCAATGGCACACCGGCAAGGTATTCTGCCTAGTAAATTTTGTCTGGAGTAGAAGTGTTTACACTCCCCGTGGTTCGGAGCCCACGTTAAGCTATAGGTCATCTACGTTTGTGGCACTTTAAACGCGCAACACCGGCAGAGGAGAGAAGATCGCTACGTCTCGTAAGAGATAAAGTACTCGAAGAAGAACGATCATAGGCTGTGTTTCTTCCCCTCTCTGCTCATTTGCGGGAATAGTTTCTACTCATGGAATTTATTCATTATTTTTACATGGAATTTTTAGACCTGGCAACGCAAAAATAGTTACGGAAACTTGAAAATCACTCTTTCTAAATACAGAACTACAAACTCTAGAAAATACGTTTTAAAATTCCGTTTTGTTCCCAAAAAGAATTGTGCGTTAGAATCATTAGATGTATTTTTTAATAAGTACTGAACAAATTATCTATTTACAATTTTGTATGGTAAAGTCTTCTATTTCAAAACTGAATTAACACCATATAGGTACTTAAATTTTACACTAAAATGGCAATACTATTTCTTTTTAAACCATTAGCATACTTTTAGACTTGCAAATAATATTTATGAAAAAACCCTCGGCTTTGTTCCCGGTGCTGTTTGATTAGAAAATTGTATAAAAGTTTCCAATATTTCTTATCATTTGCTTATTGTATATTTAAATTGCATATTTTAAGATATATCTTAATTGTATAAACCTTTTTCTTACAGTAATGGTATCATATAATCTTACCAATTTAACAACTGACGACAATGTGTTCTTCATTTCAAACCACGTACATAATTTCAAGTAATTTCAAATTAAATTTTGGAAATGTTTATATAATTATTTATATATGTATTTATGTAAAACAACAAGTAGACACAGTTTCTTTTTAATTATTAAATAAGTAATGAACTGCAAGTTTATAATTTACTTTCTACAGTATATCCCCGGATTGAGTTTACAATAGGTATGATTGACCAAAAATTTTCGAATTGGAATTTCATATTTTGGGATTCCGCCCTGCTTGGTGTGAAACTTATTTTTAGTTTACATTCGATTTTTTAAAGTCAAGTAGGCCTTTACAGTTGAGCAAACACTATTTTAGTTCTAGGTAAACTACCTTTTCTGTTCATAGTACGCCAAAGTGATACTTAGAAAAGTTGTTCAGAATGAAAAGCTATGGCGTTTTGCAAATTTTCAGAATGATCGGCCTACTTTGATAAAATCCAGTATTGGTCAGTTTCCTTTTGTGTCAACTTCATTTTCAACTTCGTTTTGTGTCAACTTTGTGTCAGCTTGACTTTAAAGAAACAAATCTGCAATTGAAACTACAATCATACCTTGAGATGGGTTAATGATCACAAAAACAAAAAAATATGTATAAGCAATTTTTAATTAAATTATTAAAACGTAAAACAAGTATTAAGTTATTCTATTAACCCTCCACCTTCGTCGCTGCATAATTCAATCCTCCGTCGCAGTTCCTTAAAGTTATTCCGAATTTCCTGAATTGGTAAGGCGGATATAGCATCTTTTATGAAATTTTTTAATACCTCGGCATCATTGGGTAAATTTTCGGCATACACTACTTGTTTTAAACGTCCCTACAAATAAAAATCGGCAATAATCAAATCTGTAGCCTCGTCGGAGAACAAAATGTTTCGATAAAAATAACGATTACTTGCTATTTTGCTTCCTATCCATAAACAGAAATCTAGACGTTTTGCTTCGTCTCGTGGTTCCAAAGTATGATTAAAAATGGGTTTGTAGGGATAAATCTTCCGGTCTTTCAAAACTCGTTGTATGTGTGATTTACTAATGCCTAAGCGAAGCGACCGCTTCCTCAAAGACAATTTTGGATCATTTTGTACCGAATCTAAAATTAGCAGAGTAGCGGCATCGTCTTCATTATGTATTCTCTTAGTTTTCTTTACATTTAGTACCTACTGAGCCAGTTCTTAAAAATTTCTTAATAAGCTTCTGTGCACCCATACGTGATACATAAATATCTGGAAATTTTTCAATCACGTAACGGTAACTTTTTCCACGTCCATAACACTGTACTAAATATATTTTCTGTTCTAACGTTAGCATTTTATTGTAAAAATATTGTCATTACTTCGCAATGAAAATCAGTTTTGTGATATTACTGTAACGATATGAAAAATAACGACACATGTCATACTACAATAAACACTTGACATGTAATCGATGTTTTTTGTTTTTGTAATTATTAAGCCACCTCATGCTATTATTGCTGTTTCAATTGCAATACTGACCAATACTGGATTTTATCAAAGTAGGCCGATCATTCTGAAAATTTGCATAACGCCATAACTTTTCATTCTGAACAACTTTTCTAAGTAACACTTTGGCGTACTGTGAACGGAAACAGTAGTTTACCTAGAACTAAAATAGTGTTTGCTCAACTGTAAAGGCCTACTTGACTTTAAAAAATCGAAAGTAAACTAAAAATAAGTTTCACACCAAGCAGGGCGGAATCCCAAAATATGAAATTCCAATTCGAAAATTTTTGGTCAATCATACCTATTGTAAACTCAATCCGGGGACATACTGTATATGGTTGCTTCTAAAAATTATTACCACAGCATTATATGCCCATCTTAAACATATAATTTGCGCCAACTTTATGATTGTATCTTTTTACTTTCCCATACCTTATAGGTATAGGATAAGTATTGAAATCATGAAAATTTTCGAAATCGAGATTTTAACGGATATATCCGTTTTGGGTCTCTAGGAACCCAAAAAAGTGGTTTTTAAAAAATGTCTGTCTGCGTGTACATTACGTACTGTACGTACGTATACGCCTCCTACAGCCGAAACTACTTTCTCCGATTTTATGCGATTTCGGAATCGGGTGTATCGAACAATTCATCGAAAAATAAGCCCTTTTCAAAAAAATCCGAAACCGAAAGCGGAAGTTACGCATGTTTTTTTGGTATCACTTTTTTCGTGATTACAATTTTGAAACTTTTATCACGGATAACGATAGAGGGTCATAAGACAAATCTGTTAGTTTTTTGCCGAACTCGCTAGCTATAAAATGAAGGGCGCTATGATTTTTTGAAAATTTTGAGTTTAACGCCCAATTACTCGAAAACGGATGAATCGATTCAAATAATTTTTATTTTCTGAATAGTATATGAAGGGTAAAATGAGGTGATATAAAAGTTTTTTGAAAAATTATAAGGGGCCTAAATTACGAATTTTCAAAATTTTGGAAATTTTCAAAAAATTATTTCTCAAAAACTGCTCCAAGGAATTTTTTTAAATTTCATATGTCGATAGACTTCGCAAGGGGCTATCGATATGTTTTTTGAAGAACTACGTAATTTTCCTGTGGCGCCCTCTACGAAGCTTGGAAATTTGAAACTTCAAACTCCTTTAATTAATAAACCAAAAAAGATAGGAAGCTGGGGTTTTCACTGAATCGCTCAGTACGTAATGGAGCATATGAATATGCAAAGAAATATTACACTCGTGGATATATGTAAACGCACCGGCCCCCTCCCCCTCTTTTTTAGAAAAATATTTTTTTTATTCTAACGGTTGTTATTTGTTTGCGTCAAAGAATCTTTTTCCGCGAAAATAAAAAAATGGATTTTTTATGCCCTACAAAATATAATTTCCAGGGACTTAGAAAATTTTACCTCGGTAGCAACAGCGATCGGTACTAGTTAGAC
>JABXWE010102229.1:0-19709 GCA_014611495.1 Limonius californicus
CTCCTACAGCCGAAAGTATTGCTCCGATTTTGATGCGCTTTGGAATGCGGGGGTGTTTCGAAAATTCATCGAAAAAATAAGCTTTTCAAAAAAATCCGAAACCGGAAGCGGAAGTTACGCATATTTTTTTGGTATCACTTTTTTCGTGATTACAATTTTGAAACTTTTATCGCGGATAACGATAGAGGGTCATAAGACAAATCTGTTAGTTTTTTGCCCAACTCGCTAGCTTTAAAATGAAGGGCGCTATGATTTTTTGAAAATTTTGAGTTTAACGCCCTATTACTCGAAAACGGATGAATCGATTCAAATGATTTTTATTTTCTGAATAGTATATGAAGGGTAAAATGAGGTGATATAAAAAGTTTTTTGAAAAATTATAAGGGGCCTAAATGACGAATTTTCAAAATTTTGGAAATTTTCAAAAAATTATTTCTCAAAAACTGCTCCAAGGAATTTTTTTAAATTTCATATGTCGATAGACCTCGCAAGGGGCTATCGATATATTTTTTGAAGAACTCCGTAATTTTCCTGTGGCGCCCTCTACGAAGCTTGGAAGTTTGAAACTTCAAACTCCTTTAATTAATAAACGAAAAAAGATAGGAAGCTGGGGGTTTCACTGAATCGCTCAGTACGTAATGGAGCATATGAATATGCAAAGAAATATTACACTCGTGGATATATGTAAACGCACCGGCCCCCTCCCCCTCTTTTTTAGAAAAATATTTTTTTTATTCTAACGGTTGTTATTTGTTTGCGTCAAAGAATCTTTTTCCGCGAAAATAAAAAAATGGATTTTTTATGCCCTACAAAATATAATTTCCAGGGACTTAGAAAATTTTACCTCGGTAGCAACAGCGATCGGTACTAGTTAGACCGCGCGACGTATATAGTAGAGAATGAAGTATGCCTGGTTGCATATTAAAAGGAAATTAAGGGGCACCGCAGATATTTGGCGGGACTTCTTACAAACCTTGTAAGTCTGTTCGTTACGAGGCAAGGTTTTAGGATAGCGCTTGAACAACCGTTTTGAGGAAAATAACTCTGAAAATAAAGATGATATGAACAGTTTCCAGTATGGGAAAGTCCAGGGAGGCAGTCGCGTCCACTTATTTAAATGTCTGTTTGAACACACATAAGCTTCAGTTTGGGGGGCGGGCAGGTTCTAACATATTAGAATTGTTTAGCGTATATTTCTTCTTTAATTTCTAATTAACTTTTAAAAATCGGTTTAAAAATATTTGACAATAAAAGTCGTTTCATCGTCAACATTGTTACTCTTTCAGTTCTTAAACTTCTTCACTTCTGACATTCGATCGACGCAACGGTGTTCGTGTTATATTCACAGTGCTTCAATAGCTAAATATTAGTGTTTAACAGTGAATAAATATAATTGAAGTTCTTTGCACAGAATAGAAAGTCAACGGAAAGGGCGGGGGTATCACCGCCGCGCCGGTTCCCAGCATGGAATTGAAATCTTATTTCCGCAACACGCCAACAAGCGCCGATAAAACCGTATAAAACCACCAATCTTAACCTATCAAGACAGTAATGCCATCGCAATGAAAATTTTCAAGGAACCATTAGCTGATAACGAAAACAGCAAACACAAATGACAAATTAGTTCACCTGGCGAAAGTCAACCAGAATGATATATTTTTGATAACACTAGCCTAATTATCAATAACCCTTATTGCATACCACTACAGATAAAAGGACAAGAAATTCAAATCGACACTACAGTAAATGGACAACAAAGTGAAAAAATTAAGATCTCCCCGATATACCTCCAAAATACTAATAATTATCAGAAAGTAATCCATGAATTATCTAAAATTGCTAAAGGTGAATTTACTACCGAATACAAAGGCGACAATCTTAACAATACAGATGATTACCGTCAACTAACTAAACATTATGATGATAATAAAATAGCCTACCACACATTCCATAATCCAGCAACTGTCAATCTCTCTGTAGTTATTAAAGGAATACTACTTCACTAAACGATAAAGAAATAAATGAAGACTTATTTGAAAAACAATATCCCGTAATTAAAGTTGAACGGCTGCTTGATAAAAATAAGAAACCAATGCCTTTATGCGTAGTTGAACTAGAGTAAGGTGAGAAAGGAAAAGAGACCTTTAATTTAGCCAGGGTACACACTGCGTGGTCATAGTTGAGCGTAGACATTAAACTAGAACCAGCGGCACAATCCTACAAAAAACTACTGTAAATTGCCACCGAGTTGCGTAAAATACACCGGCCAACACCTTTATTCCAATTGTCCTAAAATAGCCCAACAAAAACCTCAATGCGTAAATTGTGGAGAGGAGCACACAGCCAATTACAAAGGCTGTTTCTACTACGCCAAAATTAAATGTAGTAGCCAGAATACTCCCGCGAATTCCAACTTCACCATCAACAATAATCAAATAAATAATAAGTTACCTAGCCAAAAAGCTACATCCAATGTGAGGTACGCTAATATAACTAGGAACCAGCAAGATAATACTCCATCACATACAATACTTCAGATGATACTTGAATTAATTAAACCACACGTCGAAACAATGAAATCATTTTTCATCTCCTTACTAACAACCTTCATTAGCAATGGCAAATAATAACTTACCAATACTAAATACTACTAATACTACTACTAAAATACCTGGATACACTGTATATAGAGATGAACGAATAGCTCCCATCGCATCTGGCGCCGTAGCAATTTCAGCAAAGAAGAAGATAAGCTTAATTCCTAATCTCTTACCTGCAATTAACAACCTTAAAGCAACAGCAGCTGTATTAGAATTAAGCAACAATAACGAAGTAAAAATTGTAAGTGTCTATAAACAAACTAATAAAATTATATAATTAATATATTCAATGATCAACTTTGCTCATAGGAGACCTCAACTGTAAAAATACTAATAGAGATACCGCAGAAATAATCCAAACGGAACAAATCTGCGCAATATAGCATCACTGCATGCAATTTAACTTTCTTCTCCTCCGGAAAACACATATGTACCTTACAGGCAAGACTGCAAACCAGACATGCTTGACATCGCACTACATACAATTTTTGTAGCTCGTATAAATCAATCGCTGCTACCGGAATTAGATTCGGATCATCTGCCGGTTCTATTAACATTTACTGACACTCCATGTTAAAATCTCAACCACACAAACTAAACAATGGGATAGTTGTGTGGGAAAACTTCCAAAATGAACTTGTTGATAAACTGATATGCCCAAAATCAATTAATACGAAAGAACAAGCCGTCACTGAAATAAATAAATTAAATGAAGCGGTCATAGACTCCATACAAACAGCTACTGTTAAGAAGTACTTCAGGCGCCATAATAATTACTGCGACCGCCCAATGTATATATTAAATCTCTTAAAAGAAAAACACCGGACTCGGAGACTATGGCAAAAGACTCGGCAACAAGTATACAAACAACAATTAAATAGAATTACTCATCAATAAATTCATATAAAAAATATATTGAAAACTTGAAGCCGAAAGATCTAACAATGTGGCGAGCAACAGAGAAAATATTGAGGCAACCTTCAGTAATAACACCACTAAAAATAAAGGATGATTACTACTACAGGTCTCGGGTTGTGCACATTCGTCGCCCGTTCACGTACGATCAGGAGAGTTGAGGCAGCTTTGGCTCCGGTTAGTACTTGGGTGGGTGACCCGAAGGTTGCGTTAACGCAGCGCCTCTGTCCCACGAGGATTGATCGATATGGGAGAGTAGATCAACAACCCCCCTTATGGGGGTAGCCCTTGCCCAACAATGGGATGATGCGGGCTAATAATAAAAAAAATCTACTCCAGTGACAAGGATAAATCCAACATTTTTGCAGAACATCTACCACAGATTTTCACAACAAATATAGACAAAGACAGTCAGCATACCAAGAAAGTAGAAAACTATGTAGAGCGACATTTTCCAAACGAATCTGGAATAATTAAGCCTACGTGACCTTGGGAAATTCAAACACTAAATATGCGACTGCCGACAAGGTAATCTCCTGGGCATGACTCCATTCCAAACATTGTATTAAAACATTTCACACCAAAATCACTTGCCTTTTTAGGAACTACTCTGAATGCATGTCTTAGATTAGGTTATTTTCCTGCAACGTGGAAAGTAGCGCATGTCTTCCTGTTTATCAAACCTGGAAAGAACAAACACTAACCTTCGAGCTACAGGCCTATCAGTTTATTTGTGCACTATTTCAAAATTATTTGAGAAGATAATATGTAAACAATTAAATGATGTATTAACCCAAAATAATGTCGTTCCAAAGTTCCAGTTCGGCATTAGGGCTACGCATTCTACGTCACATCAACTTATACGACTAACTGAAATTATAGAAAAGGGATTATAAGGTAAAAAAAAACGCTAGTCTCATTCCTGGATTTCTCACAAGCTTTCGACAGGGTATGGCTCAAAGGACTCGTATATAAGTTACTCCAACTATAAACACCAGCTTTCTTATTGAAAATAATCGCCTCCTTTCTAACCAACAGATCCTTTTCCGTTCAAATTAATTCTGAACTTTCAACTAAAAGTGAAATTAACGCTGGAGTATCTCAAGGTTGCATATTAATATCTGTACGAGTAGCATCACCGAATCACCAAATATCCACCTAGCAATGTATGCTGACCATACGGCAGTAATTGCTCAACATGCTGCCATAATTCGTCGTCGTCCCAATAAGCCACCAAGAATGGAAATTAATAATACACAAATTATTTCTTGAATAGGGAATATTGTGCAGCCAAAAACATCCAAATTTTTGTTTAAAAAATGAAAATGCAATTCATAAATCTTCAAAATTAAATATATTTCTACTATATATTAGTCTTCATGAGTAATAATAGTAGATTGTTTGACAAGTAAAGAAAAGTGGTTGTTTACTATCGAGTGGAAACAGATTGATTTACGAGCGTTAGCGAGTAAATTAAGTTTTCACGAGATAGTAGACCACTTTTGTTACGAGTTAAACATGCTATTTTTTTGTATCCTTAATGGAAAACGTGGAAAACCTAAGAATATTTTAACAAAAATTGTTTTATTACAATCTTTAACATAGTTGCCTATTAAAAGTAACCTTAGCAACGCATGACGACAAATTAAACAAAACAGAATTTTAACAGAAGATGCAGTTTGAAGAAAATGAGAGTATTTTGGAAGCCGCCAGAGAAGCGACTCTAAATCTACTTCCATCAAAAGTCAAAAGAAAAATATGATAAAACTTTTGAACGATTCTGTTAATGGAGAAACAATCAAGGGGTACAAGGTATCACAGCTACCATGCTGGTTGATAATGGGGGCACTATCCCTGATTTGAAAAGGCTTGGAGGATGGGCTTCAACATCATCTGCAGAAGGATATATAGGAGAAAGCATTCAAAATAAAATTCAGACATCCAAGAAAATTTTTAGAAGCTCCAATCAACAGGAAGTTTCAAAGAATGACCCTTTGCAGCATTCATGCTCACCAAGGTCAAGTATCATGGATGTTTCATTAAACGAAATTTCCAAAAATACATTAAATGGAATTTCATTCCAAAATTTATCTAATTGTACATTCAATTTTTATGGCAATAAATATAGCGAATAATTTTTTCGTTAAATGTCATTTTTTGTGTGGTTGTGTTGCTAACGATTAAAGTATTGCTAACGAATAAAGTGTTGCTAATGAGTAAAATAAAACATTTCCTTTGTGAATTCTACTTAATCAAATGGCTGTTTTCCATTAAGGATACAAAAAAATAATTAACTTAATTTTATTCCTGTAACAAAATTAGATTTAGGTTAGTAAGAGAACCAACCTCCCAAATAAATGTATTTCGGCTGCATAATATTCCCTATTCAAGAGATAATTATAAACTGCCAGCCGTTTTTCCAATGATAGAAGAATAATACACAAATAGATTGGAATCCTCAAGATAGGGCTGTAAAATACATAAGCCTGCAACTTGACAGAAGGCTAATGTGGGGAATACATATTAATAAAAAGTTAAATTAATGCCATACGAGACTAATACATCTGTATCCAAACATCAATCGTCAATCTTCGCTAAATATTGAATGTGCACTTCTTATGTATAAAGGTTTACACGTATGGATGTGCAGTTTAGAGAGTAGCTTCCAAAACATACGAGGTCGGACAAATATATAACGGGATTCATCAAATACAAAGCATTGAGGTAGCCATAGGTGAAAATACCTCTAGCGTCCTTCGAAGTAATCTCCCTCGACTTCTACGCATCGTTGACATCGACGATACAAGTCGCGAAAAGCCTGCTTAAACTTGTCGCGGGGAAGTGCGTTTAGTTCGACGGTAACATTCCGTTGAATGTCTTCCACGTCGTCAAAGCGCCTTTCCTTGAGGGTCAATTTCAGCTGAGGAAACAGCATGAAGTCCGCTGGAGACAGATTCGGCGAATAGGGAGGATGTTCTAAGACTGGGACATTTCTTGTCGCCAAAAACGTCTTCACAATCAAGGCAGAATGCACGGCAATGCCGTGTAAAAGGTGCCACTTGCCGGAGGCTGCCAAATGCGGTCGCACACGTAGAATGCGTTTTAGTAAACGCGTCATGACACCCTTGTAGTACAGGCTAGTGATGGTGACACCCGGTGGCACAAATTCTTTCGATTTTTGGAGACGGCTTTGCCCTGGGAGACTTCTTCAATCGCCATTCCATGTTTGCGCTCTTGCTTTCTGGATCGTACTGGCAGCACCACGACTCGTCACCAGTAACAATTGAATCCAGAAAATTTGGGTCACTTTGGGTCGCGGTCAAATTGTGCGGGACAAATTTGGCACAGACCTTCCTTTTCTTCAAATTCTTCTCCAAAATGGTTCTAATGGTTTCACGGTTAATACTCAGCGTCTGCTCCATCATTCTCAGTGTCTGTCGTCGATCAGCCGCCGCAAGTTGTAATGTAATTCGGTTTATTCATCAAAAAGATGTTTACATTTACACATTGCATTTCAACATACAGATTTAACATAGTTAGAACATAACTTTCTAAACTGAGACAAATTGGTTGCCTGTTTGGCTTCGTTAGGCATTTCGTTATACAGTTTTAATCCTTTATAATATAAATTTTTCTGAGAGCAGGCTTTTGTTGCTGCAGGTAACCTGAAATGGTTTAGATATCTTGTCTCGTAATTATGTACATCCTTATTATATACAATAAACTTATTCAAATAACTAGGTAATTTATTATTAATGAGTTTAAAAATCAAAATTAATGTATTAAAATATATTCGTTGCTTTATGCTAAGCCATTTCAAGGTTTCTAACATTAAGGCAATGTGGGTACGTTTGTTACAAGATAAAATAATTCGCATTGCTCTATTTTGCAATTTTTGCAGTCTCTGCAGGTCTCCTTCATTAGCCAGAAATAATACGCTAGCACAATAATCAAAATGTGGCGCAATGATCGTTTTGTACACTAATATTCTCGACCAAATGTTTAATTTAAAACTTATTCATCCAAAGAAACCTATCTTTTTAGCAGCTTTTCCTACCACATAATTGACCTAGTCCTTAAAAGTTAACCTATTATCTATTACAACACCAAGGTATTTAAATTTAGTTACATACTCTATTTCAACATCGTCAACCACAACATTCGTCACCGTATTGTGCAATATCCATCCGCTACTACTTATCATTGCTTTAGTTTTGGATGTGTTTAATTTAAGCTTATTAAGTTTTAACCACTCAGAAATATTTCGAAGGTCACGATTTAATTTAGTTACGGCACTATTCACATCACTATCAGCTGTTGTTATCAGGGTGTCATCGGCAAATAAGTTGATCTGGCTGTTCTTCACGGATAAGTTTATATCATTAATGTACATAATAAACAACAATGGACCCAAAATTGATCCTTGGGGGACCCCTAAACCTACTTCCTTTGCTTGAGAATCTTCTCCTTCATATCTAGTGATTTGCTGTCGTCCACATAAGTAATCTTTAAACCATCGTAATGTCGTTCCCTCAATACTGTATTTTTCCATTTTTGCCAGGAGTAAGTCTCTGTCAATTGTTTCAAAAGCCCTTTTAAAAGCAAGAAAAACTGCTACCACTTTCTTCTCGTGTTCTATATCCTCCTTCCAATTTGCTAGGATCAAATTTAATGACGTTTCACAGGAGTGATTTTTACGGAAGCCTGATTGTACATCAATTAGTATTTTATTTTCTTCTAAATAGTTTTCAAGTTGTTCCTTGGCTACGTGCTCTATGATTTTTTCAAACGCGGGCAACATATTAATCGGTCTGAATTCTGCAGCTTTCTTTGTCCCATTTACTTTTGGTATTGGACTTACAGTTGCCGTTTTCCAAATTTTAGGAAAAATTCCAGTTTCAAACGATTCATTTATAATTTGTAGTAGCACTTTTCCAATAACTGGTAATGCATCAGAAATTAGTTTGAAATTAATACCATCCGTGCTCGATTTATTATTCATTTTTGCAACAACTTTCTGTAAGTTTTCCAAGGTAATTGGTTTGAACGTAAATATGCTGACGTTATTGTTGGTAATACCGTCTATATTTACTCTGGAATTAGCTAATTCAATGCTTTCGTGAATTTCTTTGACGCTGTCAACGAAATAGTTGTTAAATTTTTCGGCAATTTCTTTACAGTCCGTTAATTTAATGTCTTCGAATTCTATAAATTCCGCTTTGGTTGCAGGTTCATTTTTAATGAGTTGTTTCAGTTTTTTCGACATGTTCTTTGATGAGCCCTTGGCGGAATCAATTTGTTTTTGATAATACTCGTTTTTACCCATTTTTAATGAACGATTATACTGATTTTTAATATTTTTATATAAGTTCCAGTCTTCGGCAGTATTGCTGATTTTAGCTGTTTTATATACATCATCCCGCTGCTGTTGCAACATTTTTAGCGTATGATTAAACCAGGGGTTCTTCCGACCTAGATTAAGCGTTTTCTTGGTAACAAGTTTATTATAACACCCTTGCATAATTTCGATTAAGGTTGCTGACTTTTTATTTATGTGTAATGTTTGGATCGCATTCCATTGGTGTTGACCTAGTTGATTTCTGAAGTTCTCGCCTGAATAGCAGTTTTTATCAATAACAATAATTTCTTCATATGGCGTGTCCTCACATATTTTCTCATTCCAAAATATCTTCAGACCCTCGTGATCGCTGATTATGCACTCTAGCGTTTCCACTGACACATTTACTGCATTTGTGATGACTAGGTCAATGATAGTACGCGCATTTTGACTTACTCGCGTGTATGTATCAACTAACTGTTTCATTCCATTGTATAAGACCAAATTATTTAATCTTTTACTGTAGGTAGTTTCTTTTGATACGTCGATATTGAAATCGCCTATAATGGTATGTACATCTTGCGCATTAATATATTCTTCACACCAGGATTCGAAGAATTCCAGAAAATCCGAGTTGCTCGCACTAGGGCTATGGTAGATGACCGTGTAGACACCTTTTGGGAAACCTTTGGTAATCCTGACGCTTAAAATCCACGCATTTGTATTTAATACCACGTGCCCGATGCTCAAAAATTTAAGACTATTTTTTATGTATATTATAACCCCACCCGTATGTCTGCTGTGAGAATCACACCTGACAACTGAATACCCAGGCACTGCAATTTCACATTCATTAATTTCTTCTGTGATACACGTTTCACTTAGCATAACCATGGACGGCTCGTAAACCTCAATAAGCGTCTGTATTTGTTCAAAATGGGCCAACAAACTTTGAATATTTAAGTAGAGTAACTCTTTTTGTGTGCAGGATTTGTTTATTCTAAAAAATTCACTTTGCTTCTCTCAATTTCCAGCTTTCGTTTATACACAGGGCATTCTGTATCCCAAGCTTCGTGTTGTATGTTAATCTTCAATTTTAACTTGTTTACCGCTTCCTTACAGTTCACGCATTTGATGTCCTCCTTTTCTGCTTTGCAATCATTTATGCTATGTGAGCCAGCACATTTGGGGCAGGTCAGTTCTTTTCTGCATTCGCTTTGTGATTAAAGCCGTTGCATTTATAACATCTGGTAACTGTGATAGCATCAAATACCTTACATCTGTCCCATTCGATGTTCACTTTTCCCTCCTGTAGTATTTTGGTGTAACTTTCGGCATCTACTTCGGCGTATGCAAAATAACTGGAAGTTTTGCCATTTTTTATAGGCGCTACATGTACAACACTGATGTTTGCTTTTACCGCTTCCAAAAAATGATTTTGAGTCATAATTTTCCTTTCAATTTCCTCTGCTGTCATTCTATTGGATATTCCCACAATTTTTACCCGCGGCTTACCAGCCATTGCAACGCAGAGATTTTTCATTCCTCCTGAATTCTCCGTTACATTTCGGACATAATAACAGTTGCAGTGACACTGGCACTGAGACGGCCATAGTGGCGTGGTGTAATAATCACCAGCCTAATGACACAAAAACGTTATTGTTTACTGTAGGAATTCTTTGCACGTCCGTTCGCTGTCGCGGCTCGCGCCCAAGTGTGAGTTGTCGGACTTTTTCGATCGTTAGGGGGTTTCTCGTTGTGATCGGACGACCCAGCTTCTGATCATTGCAAAGGTCCTGCCGACCTTCACGAAATCTGTCAAACCACTCGAAAACGCGAGTACGGGACATGGCCTCATCGCCGTACATAGTTTTCAACATCTCAAATGTGTCCGTGGCCGTTTTCCCCAATTTGAAACAAAACTTAATGTTCGCTTTCTGCTCCATGTTTGACTTGTGTCACATGTGACAGCTGCACTAACTTCATTCGCATGCACAGCCTACCACGCAAGTTCTGACAGGATGCCGTTTTAGATATGTGTAGGCGAAAGTTCCAGTTCCTACAATATGGATATGATTTGGAAACAGTCAGTTTCTTATAGCGGCCGCAGTAGTGTCAATCCCATTTCATATTTGTCCGACCTCATATATATGGTAAATCCAAGGGTTGCAAAACAAAATTCTAAGAATAGCCGCAAATGCTCCGTCGTTTATAAGAAATAAACATCTTCATGATGAACTAGGTGTTCCAACCGTCAGACATTTCATACAAAAATGCAACAAAAATTTTTGAAAATATAGATTTCTGTCCAGGCGCAGCCCACTAGATAAATTATCACTTATCAGCATGTTTAATTTTGTTTTAAACCCGTAATACTAAATAACCGTAATGGTATTGCTATCACTTATATTATTATCCTCTTCAGAATGCTTAACGTTAATTCGGTTCAACTCGACAAGTAGACAACGTAAGTACCTTTGATTAATCTGTGAGAATTCTAGAAGTTCTTGTATACATTCAAATATTTTTCTTTTGGGTTGCGGCTTTATTTGAACAAATGTCACAACAATTTAACGGTCATCTTTTACTTGAGAAAGGTTTACCTCCATAGTACGGTAGCTAAGAAGTTTGTATTTTTACTCGTACGCTAGTGTGCAATGTAAGCGCTAGGACTGTCCAAAAGTTAATCAAGAAAGATGACAAAAAATAGCAAATATTATCTTCGAGCTTAGACGATAGCTTTAATAACCATAAACACGTAATGTGAGTTTTGTATTGTATGTTCACGAGCAATATTTATGTTTTTGTTACTCATTTCTGTAAGTAACTGGAAACATTTAGATTCACGTTGTAAATAATGTTACCAATTACAGGGCAATAAGATATTCGGATAGTAACTAAAATGAGGAGCATTATTAAATCGAATTGCAGTGTAGTTATTCACAACAGTATGTACAACTATTATCAACTTACTATGATTACCTTTAGTAGGGATTTACAAATATCTTTCTGTTAACTTTTAAAACCTGTTATAGAGCTCGTAACCGAAAAGTAGGCATTATAGATCGCTTTAAAGATATGCAGCTCTAAGGTGTATTTGAAAGTTAGTCAAAAGTCAACCTTTTCGGCTGTAACAAAGTTAACTACTTAGAATAATTATTTCTCAACTTTAAGTTAAACGTAACGGATACTCTAGTTCTGGTAACCACTAAGGACGCCTTTAAGTTAAGAAATGATCACGTTGTGGACACGCAAGATTAACTTTGGTTATGGGCAGCCACTGGGCAGCTGCGGGGTAACTTTAGCAGAAAGTGTGCAGGATTTATCCATGCTAAGATATAACCTTATTGCACACGCGTTATATCATTGGCGCGTACGTCGCAATATTCAATAAAAATTACAACCAAACTAGTTATCTGTTAGCAAAATATAAACATTCCAGATTTTATTATAAAGTTTAAAATCTATTTAAAAAATCGTTTGCCAAATTTAACAATCTGCTTCAATAGAGCCAATCTTTTATATTGACGGTTGTCTTTATGAAACTGCGAGAAGCCATTAGGAAACAAAGTATTAAAACTACGCTTCATAATAAGCCATACAAAATTAAAGGTAAACGTTTCCAGGATAAAGTATTAAATGAAGCGTAGACAATTACACCCGATGGACTTTTAGCTCAATTGAGTAAACAGGTCATTGAAGGGCAGTACGTTCGTTTTAGAATGTCGTTACCTAAATATAAGTACGGTGACATTTGCACAGCCCTATATCCCGCATATTTGCTACATAAATGGATTGGCATAACTCCTTTTCTGCTTACTGGCTCACCCGGAAGTCGCAAAGCTGTGTCAACAACTAAAATTAACCTTTATCATGTCATACCGTACGTGATTTTCATTTTGTCATTGATTGTTAACTTATTCACGGCAGATACATTAAACTCAGCTAAAGGTCGAAGTACGGTTTGGTGGTTAATTCTCACATATAGGTCGCAAATGTTGACCATAGTAATGTTCGTAATAATAACATGTCATGGAATACATAATAAACTGCTACTGAAGTCATACGAAGAAATTGCTTGTCTGGATCAAAAAATATACCAGTTTGGAGCAACTATAAATAATAAAGCTTTCCAGAAAATACTTTCTATCTGGATTATTACGCAAATAACGTTTTTAGTGCTATGGCACGGAGTTTCATTTATAATGCTAAATGCTATATTGCTAGAAGTTAATATAATGAATGTGGTAGTATTTATTGGTTATGTTTATAAAGCTGGAATAGAGATTGGTTGCCGCAGCTGGATTTACTGTATATCTTTAAGATTCCAAGTTTTGAACAAAGCGATGGACATATACTTACCATCAAACAGTGAAAATATTTGTCTGAAAAAACATATTAAAGATATTGCAGATGTATACGAAGAGCTATGCAAAGTAACAAAAGCAATTAACGCAGTTTACTGTACGTCGTTGTTAATGGATATGACGCTTGATTTCATCAGATTAATCGCACAATTATTCCTTTGCTTTATTATGCTATACTACCATGGCAAAACTAGATCAATAGGAGACCTTAGTTTAGCTATGCTCCTTGCTGCATACATAATTGCAGATCTTATATGTGTTATTTACATCTGTGTGAGATTGGCTAACCACGTAAGTAATATTAAATTAAATGTAATATAGTAAGATCGTAATCTGGTGATCAGTAATGGTTGCCACGACAGAAAGCTTTAAAGAACTTACCGGTCTGTTTGAGAATAATTCATATTTATTGGCTGTTCATTTTCATCGACAATCTTCTTCGACATACTATTCAGCATGGAACTCTTCTCTGGCAGTTAATAAGCACAGTGTTATTACAGATAATAGATCCGTCGTCGCTCTGCTGAGAACTGACCTCTTCTCTGCCATGTGCTTGAGCTAGAAGCACGGCGGCGGACCTACAGTTTAATGTCCAATCCGAACGATAGACATTTCAGGGAAAGTTTTTCAGATCCCTCATTTACTAAACGGATTTGGAAATTGTCTATGGTGGGTTGCAGAACAACATTTTTATATGCTGCTTGGTAATGATATGGCTTCGAACCCAAGCCAACATAGACGTTTTACTCAGAACTCATACTGTTGGCTATTATCAACGCTAAATAAATTATTGGAAAATAATTTGGTAGTCTCAGAAACACTGCCGAGTTTTCTATAGCCTGCTTTTCTAAAGATAATTGCAGATCACCTTATACTGCTAGGTTATGTATTGTTAAAAAATCTACAGCACTTGAACATGTAAGAAAATTGAAGTTTAAACGATGTTCTTTCAAATATTTATTAGCCGTTCATTGTCTGGCAAATACACCCTGAATATAGTCTAATAAATGACAGCAGACATTCTGGTTCATCAAGAAATGCAGCAAAAAGAAAATGCAAAATTATGTACCGTAAAATATTGCATAACTTTAACGAGTAATTCAAATATATTTCGGCCAATCCTTGATAACCAATTCGCAGCTTTTCGACATGGAATTTACAAGCTTTCCCACTTCATCCTTGGAAATACAACCAAACCAGGCATGAATCATAACATTAATTCTGTTGGTTGTAGGTTTTCTTTAAGATATGACGGAAGTTTGATATTTTTTGCACAATTTGTCTATTAGATTCTGAAGATTGCGCTGACCGCTGCACCCTGTAGATTTGTTCAGTCAACATCCACTATTAAACCAGTTTGTTCGGAGCGTACATCTGTAATAGTTTGCAGCTTTTGACGAAATTCAAAGAGCGAGATCTTTAAACGATTTCAATGTTTATTTGCTCTTAATATAATTCTATAGTTCTTCATACAAACATATACCTCACTTTCTAGTCACCTCATTACTTCCTCGTGAATAGATGATGTATGGTAGACCATTTTTAAGCTTTCGATCGTAGGAAGAGTTTTATTCATATAAAGAACATATTTCTGCTCTGTCATTACAGCAAACTATTTATTATTTTTCATAAATATTTAAGAAGGTTACCCTATCTGTCAAATCTCATGCCTTTTCGTATTTCATAAGATACCGTGCATATTGAAGCACCTTACTTATTATTATTAAAAGAAGTTACTAATCCGAGCGGAAGGCATAGCTTACGGGTTTCATTAATTTAATTATAACTATTCAGATCATCGAATCTTGAAATCTTTGGGTTTTGGTGCATTTAAGAAGGAAAATAATATTCATACAAAATTACGTTAGTTTAAGGACCAAATGGAAGTGATCCTGATCCTAGAATTCAATTCATTGGAATTGCGATTAATTGTAAGGTTTTAAGCCGCAGAAGAGAACTATGATTTTAAAATAATTACTTGATTTAGCATTAGTTTACGAAAGAAAAAGCAGTAAAACGCTGTTTATCTGCACAATAAAGAAAATGCAACTAAAAAATTTATACTTATTAAGCTGTCTAATGTCTGCACACGGAAAACATTCTAACAACATTTATATAGAGCCACATTCCGAATATACTCTTCAAAAAACCTTTTTCTGCTTGCTGCAACACCCGGAAATAGAAAAACAGTGGAAACAATTCAAATTCAACTTTATTGGGCCATACCATACGTGGTTTTTGTTCTGTCCTTATTTACCAACAAAAATAGTTCAAAGCTGGTTAAAGGCCGACATACGATTTCGTGGTCAATATTACTATATAAATCACAAATTATGACCACAATCATGTTCTTGATAAATATATGCCACAGATTATATGAAAAGGCGTTACAATTTAAATTCGTCTGGGGCTGTTATTCAACTAGATAACAAAATACGACAGTTTGGACTGAGCATAAATAACACAATATTAAAAACATTTCTTCTATTTGGATTATTACACAAATATTGAATATGCTGATGTTATATGGATTTTTCGAACGTTGTCCTGAAAATGGCGGTCGAAATAATAGATGTGGTTTCTCTTATCGATTACGTGTGTAACATTGTAATAGAAATTAGTTTGGAAAGTTTGGTTTATTATACAGCCTTAACATTACAAGCGATAGTTAAGGTATTGGATAAATGCTTAACGGTCTTGGAACACAGAGAAATTATGCAATTAAAAATCAATTTATTTTTTCAAATTTCATAGATGAAAAAGTTAGTGTTAGTTATTAACAAGAATTTAATTAGAAAGTAATTTATTATTTCAAATAGAAGAAATAGATTTATTTGTATTTATAACTTTTTTAAATGTTGAACACACACACAAAGCTCAGTTTCGGGGGGGGGACAAGTTCTAACATATATTAAAATTGTTGAATATTTACCTTAATTTGTAATTAATTTCTAAAAATCCGTTTAACAATTGTCAGAATAAGAGCCGTTGCATCTTGGACATTTTTACTCCTTTATTCCTTTAACTTCGTTACTTCCGGCAGTGGGTATTTCCAATTATCACGCCTTTTGGTAAATTGTGATTACCCAAATAAATCCACAAAATATCAAATACGTATAAGTAGTTAATTCTTGAACGCTAAATACTAAGAGGAGGGTACGTATAGATAAGAAAGTGACGTACGAAATCTTTTACCTATCCCTTCTAAATAACTGCATGTACTTGTCTACCACGTTTCTTCTTCTTTGGGCAGCCTTCGGTCTGTTTTGGACGAGCTTTTTAACTGCTTCTTTCCCACGATCTCCATTGTATAATCTTTTTTGTCCATTTACCTTCAGTCATTCTGGCCACTTGCCCTGCCATTTCTATTTCTGCTTTGCTATCTTTATGCCGATGTCTTCTACCTCTATTATTTGTCTTCGCTCTCTCCATTGCGCGTTGAACTCTCATTTTATTCATAACCTTTTTGGTTAACGTCCAAGTCTCGGTACCATTAGTTAATACTGGTTCTACACTTGTGATTTTTGATAACTTTGGAATTCTCCTTGCAGTATAACATTTAATTTTCCGAACGCGCTCCAGCCTAGTTTAATTCTCCGGTTTTCCTTTTTTTAATGTTTGTTCTAGGTATACATAATCTTGTGCGACTTCTATTTCCTTTCGGTCTATTTGTATTTTCTGTTGTGTGTTTGATAAATCACTTCTCATAAATTTTGTGTCAGTTATGTTTGTTTTTAAGTCTATTTCTCCAGATCTTTCGTTTAATTCTTTTATAATATCTTGTAGTTCCTCGAAGCTATTTGTTATCACCTCAAAATCGCCTGCATATCTAAGATTATTTAATCTTTCTCCATTTATATTAATTCCCTTATATTCGCAAACAATTATTAAAAATATCTTCTAATGCCGCCTTGAATAGTTTTGGAGAGATATGTCGCCTTCTCGGATACCCTTTTTGGTCTTGTATTTTAATGCTGTAATGTAACTGTAAATGTTGCCTGTTCGTATATGTCTTTTATGAGTATAGCTAGGATAGTTAGGCAAATTGCTTTTTTTAATAATTGGAAGAATTAAAGGCTGGCCCAATTTTAAATCCGTTTTAGAATGCGTGCAATTCAAAAATGCAAATATTATTTTGCCCTTTTTGCCTTTTTTGCGTCTTTTTTTGGATTCTGCTTTTTTGAGGAATTTCCTACTTTTCTTGCCTTTTTGTGCCTTTTATGGTATATTAAATTAGAATTTTAAGAAATCTAGTCTTAAATTTTCAATTTAAAAAAAATTTGTGCTAGCAATTTTCCAAGAAAAATGCACATTTTAAATTTCTGAAATAGATTGTAGAAAGTATTATTCCCACAGCACTTAAGGGTAGAGGCTTAGTGGGTTTTACCCTTTACTGCTACCGGCTGAAAATTTCTCAGAAGGATTATTTTCTTGAGATTAATTTTAATGAGAGGGGCCAGTATTTTCAGTTTTCTACTGAATCAGCCAGTTTGTCACAGTGTTGGTACGTATTAACGTTAACGCCGTTTCATTTCCTCAAGTATTCTTCAGGTTTTGTAATTTTTTATTCTTTCCTGTCATTTTTTGGCAATCTTGCGTTTTTTTCGTTTTTGCCTTTTTTAGTTTATTTTTGCCCTTTTAGTGCTTTTTTATATCTTTTTTTTTGCCTTTTTGCCTGCCTTTTTCGAAACTTTATTTTGCCTAACTATCCTAGCTCTATTTATGATGGTCTAGGCCTCTAGGGTACTAAAGTTTTTTCGGAATCCCCGCTTGTTCGGCTTGCTAGTAAGTAGTGAAATTTATTTCAAACCCTTTTTGTTATTATTTTCGATAGCAGTTTTTATATTTGGGATAGCAGTCTGTAATTTTCTAACTTGCTCTTGTCTACTTTATTGTGGATTAGAACCATTATAGCGTTTCTCCATTTTGTTGGGATTTTGCCTTGTTTTATGTATTTCTTAAACAGTGAGCACACATTTTTCAGAAGCATATCTCCCTTCCTTTATTAACTCTGTAATTACATTATCTTGTCCTGACCTTCGCTTGTTCTTCATTTCTTTCATAGCTTTTTCCATTTCAGTCATTGTTATGTCTGATATTTCTTCAGAGTTAGCGTTTATTAGTTTTTTAGCGCTTGTCTTCCCTTTCTTCTATTTTGATTTTCTGTTGAGTATAGTTTAGAGTAGAAAGTTTCAGTAAATTGTGTGATTTTATTTACGTCCGTGCAAATTTTACCATGTTTACTTGTAAAATTGGTTTAACTAGAGGTGTATAATAGTGACTCCTACAGTAGTAATTCCAAACAGCAGATTTAATAGCATGAAATGAAATATTAACAGCATTGTAGAATACCGTGTGGAAAATTCTTAACAACGGTCATCTTCTTAGTTTAACTGCAACCGGAGTACAACCACCCCTAATTTTTTGTGTCAAACGTAAGGGATGCCAAGTGACATATCGTTCGAAAACGCATTTCAAGAGGAATACAACACATGTTTTATTTTCTAATTAATCTAAGATACAACTTGTTTAAAAATAAAACTTACAATTTAAGTTAAACGCCGTTTAATGTAAAAGATGTTCAAAATGTGCACTATGTGTCTTGACAAAAAGCTAATGGATTATTAAACTCATTTTCCTACATTTTGAATATTTCCAGTGAGATTTGTTTGATTTCACGCCTAATACATTGTTGCACATTCTCAATGTTGTCCGTATACAACCAGAATTTTTTTGTTTAGTAAATATGAAAATCCTCTGCCTCTAATTTTATTATTTTGAAAAGAACTTAAATAATCGATATTGCTGTAACCTTAATTCTCCGAAGAAAATGCTGCGGAAGACAAGGGTAAAACGACGGTATGCCTACCGGTTTTTAGCCTAGAAACAGACTAAGTGTAGTCATACTAAATTTATACTAAGTATCAAGTTCAACCATTAACATAGAAGTGAAATAATTATCTTACTTTAGTTATATAATGTAGCAGTTGTATCGGGCATCTTATTTGAATCACACTATATACCTATTATTCGCTGCATTAATAATTAATGTTCGAAGGAGGTTATCGAATATCGGGTGTAATTTATTAAACGGATCTTGGTCACTATATATTAGATATTTTACTTTAACCTTGTTTTAGGTAAAGTGTGACAGGAACGTCTTAATAATTTGCAAGTTCATTGAAGAATAACTTTCTGATAATATAAAATTTCTGTACTTGCATAATTTTTTGTAGCTGAATACAGGAAGTGGTTCCTGGTGTCGAAATGAATAATTCAATATCTGTAAACGTTTTCCCTAAATACTATCCATATTGTGTCGTTAATAACCGGTATGTTTGTGAAATGTACTTTAACCCTTCCGTGACCGTGCGGGGTAACTCAGTTACCCCAGAAGTCATTTTTTTTAAATATTTTCTTAAATAATGTATTCACGGCGTTGCCCGTTCATGTATGCCTCCAATAAACATTAGCGTAGGTTAATACATC
>JABXWE010102230.1:0-16218 GCA_014611495.1 Limonius californicus
GAATTTTTTCTGATAGGGTGAATTCGCCGGTAGTCTGACAGTTTTGTAAAACATGAACATTATTTACGCAGAAAAATCTTTATTTCCACTAATAAAAGTTAAGCGACGAAAAATATTCCATTTTTACGATAAAAGTAATGTTTTACGATATTTTCACCAGGTCCCTACCGAACAATTACGTATTTGAATTTTTGATTGTTATTTTTATTACTGAAAGAAGTCTTCCAGAATTCAAAACTATTATTTAAAAAAAAAACAAAGATTATATTTTAGAAAAAATATTAAATGGAAATGGTATTTCATTTAAAAATGTTTATTAAACATCCAAAACATCTTAATATTGACAGGTTTGTTTTGTTGCATTGCAACAAACAAAGTATTCTAACTTCGGAAATTAAGAAATTATTGATAAATTTGCTAAAAAGGGAATAAAAGTATCTAAACAAAACACTATTATCAAAATATGTGAACACAAACGATAATTAATATGAATTTTCATTGAGATTTAAAAGTAATTTTTTTTTCCAAAAGATGTTCATACATTTACTAAGGAAGAATTGAAAAGTATACAAGAATTGTAAAAATTTAATTAAATATACCTATAATCGTTATTTGTATCGCTAGGCCCTTAAGTACTCACACTCGCTAAACAGTTTCTGAACGCGTAATCCACAAAAATTTTTGGACCGACAAAAATATGTAAATGAAAAAATGTTGTTCAAATGTCTCGCCTAGAGAATTTATTTTTCTTCTGTTGATAATAATAATTCTTTATTACCCAATAAACTTACATTCCAATAGCAGGGTAAAAAATTAAACAAAGCAAATAAATACAGTCAAACTTCTATATAACGAAGTCGCTAAATTCTGACAAAAAATTCGCAATAGAGAAATTTCGTTATAGAGAAATAAAATTTTTTTTGAAAATAAATTTAATACAATTTGTTTACATATGTAATACGAGTACATAAATGGACCCACTTCAAAATTGCTTCATCAACATCTTCGTACACACATGTTCTAGCACGTTTTGCTGCAGTTCCTACATCGATTCACGATTTTTTATAATGGTTGATAAGCTGCTGGCAGGAATACCGAATATTGCTGCAATATCTTTTTTTTAAACCTTTATCAACTTCTTGCAACACTTTAATTTTTTCTGTAATGCTTAAACATTTTCGCTTCGTCATTTTGCGTAAACTGACCGTTTTTAAAACAGGTTTCTATTGCAATTTTCTGCTTTAAGATGCCCATTAAGAAAAGACGTCATTTAAACATAAAATGGATCGTAAACTTGACAAAACCTTTACAATTCTTGGAAAGCTTTCTATGACTGTACCGGAAGAACTTATAATAGACAATATTTGGGTACGAAATTCCCAAAACCATTAAGATTTTCATAGATTTTATTTTTTTACGCTAAAAAATTCGTTAAATAGAAATTTAATTTCGCTATTTGGAAACAATTTTACGTGTGTTTTTGGTTAAAGGTGCAGCGTGTAGCGCAAAATTTCGTTATATAGAGAAATTCGCTATATAGACGTTCGTAATATGGGAGTTTGACTGTACTTGTAAAATAAGATAATAAAATTAATAATTGAATTTAAAATTTTAGTTAGATTGGATAAAATTTTAAATTACACGAGTTTTCTATTTATCATGCCTAGACAGGCAAATAGGTGTTTCTAGACGATTTAAAAACAATATTACAGCTGTCAATTATTGATCTTATACATGTAATTAGAAAGAAAATGTAACACAATGGAAATCAAAGGCTGAAACTCTGTTTTTTCCCAAGATTAAGACATTCTTTGGTACATTTATTATATCTTGTGTAAAAGATTTGTTATTTGTAATGAATTGTTGGAGGTTTGATTTGTGTGTGTAATATTCTGCAACAATCTAGCTTTCTTGGATATTAATAGTATTTTTTTATTTTAGTTTTTATTTGGAATCTTCAAACCTCCTTGATGTATAGATGTCCCAGAATAAACGGCGGAAGATGGATCTTGGTGCAGCCTGCTCGTCTGCTTCTGTTAACACTAAAGTAAGAACAATTAGTGGTCTTAAGAGGCATTTTGTTATGAGGAGAGCAATTTTATCGTTATTTTTTTTCTTCTGTTGCAGGAAATGTCGACAAAATGTGCTAGATGATGGTGGCGAACCTCACATTGCTCAGCAAACATCAAGAACAAGTTACAGATATGGTAGTGGATCTTCCAATGCAAATGTAAGATCATTTTAAGCCATTGTTCATCTTAAAGATATATTTTTTTATCGTTTGTGTTTCAGGAAAAAGAACCTATAGTTAAAGCTGATGAATCTGACTTTAGAGCAGCCGTTAAATGGACCGGCTTTGTTGATAGATCCTTGCTTATCAAAGAATTACTGTCCGAAGACCCAGCTCTGATAATCTTTGCACCAAAACGTTTTGGCAAGACCATGAACCTGAACATGGTCAAACGCTTCTTTGAAATTGAAGGAGATCGGAACGTCACTAACGCGCCACAAGATTTGACGGAGCTTGAAAAGTACGAAAATTTTCAAGCATTTCACAGATACGAACTCAAACAACCGTGTAAAATTCTGGCTGAGGCAGACTTTGTTAAAGAACATTTTGGAAGACACCCAGTTGTACATATAACCTTCAAGGATGTCGAAGTATCTTCAATTCAAGATGTAAAAAATAGTGTGAGACGAGTCGTACACCTTGCATACCGTGCACATTCCTATCTGGAAGAAGGTAAAATTTTTTCTAATCCAAGAGAAAGTAAACGTGCTAATGAAGACTGCAGCATATGGTGTGATATGAAAGAATATAAAAATGAGGGAGCAATAGGAGGCCTGAAAAAATTGATCCAGTATTTACATGCTTACCATAAGAGAAAAGTGTACCTGTTAGTCGATGAATTTGACGCACCTGCTGTGAATGCTTTGCTGAAACGTAAAAGTGGAGATGAAGTGATGAATATTAGCGATGAAGTTACTATGCTGCTTGGTGCCATTGTAAAAGGGGAAACCCAGAAACATCTCTTGGGGTCACTGATCACCGGAGTAAGCTATTTGAGCAGTATCGGTATATCTCGACACTTAAATAATCAAACTGTTTACGAATGGCCATTGGACAATAAAGGTCGCTTTGCTCCGTATTATGGTCTCAGTCATTAAACATGTGTTTCCTAATCAGGAACAGAAACAGAAACGAGATTCTATACAAGAGGAGGTGAAGGATCTCTACAACGGATATAACTTTCGAGGTGAATTTATATACAGTTTATGGTCTGTTTTACATTACATTAAAGAGCGTTCATCATCGGATGTTTTAAATATCAGTAAAACTACATTTTGGGGAGGCTCCAGCATAGTTAAACAAATGGGTTCACTCTTGAACAATAGTAAAATTATGGAAAAAATAATTAATTTAATGGGCTTTGACTGTATATCTTTCTGAGTGGACGCTGGGAACCTTGCCGACTCCCTGAATGGAATTAAATCCCCTGACCCAAATATTATCTTATCATTTTTCATGGAACAAGGATATCTCACTCGTGTCCCTGATCAACGTGAAAATGTTTATCGTCCTAATAAGGAAATTCGTGTGAAAATTCCCAATGCGGATGTTTTGTTTGCATTTCAGGAAATGTTCCAAGATTTCACTTTTAATTGTTGTGGATTTAGTGACACAGAAATGATAAAATGTGCAGAAGTTTTTAAAGATATGCCTATAGATAGAGACGATGAGATATGTAAGAAAAAATTGGGAGATCTCTACTATCATTTCAGAGCACTTCTTCGCATATTCGATGGAAAGCTAGGTGTACAAGAACATTCACTACAGACTGCATTGTATGCCGCCATGCTTGAAGGAAATTTCAAAGAATGTTGGATGGAGAAATATATTAGAGTAGGTCCAGAAGGTGGCAAAATTGACCTGTGGGTGTTTGATAATAATTTCGCTATTATATACGAGATGAAGCACATCGAATCTGATAATGATGACTTGCTCAAGAAATCTGCACAACAGGCCTTTAAAGAAATTCTTTACGTTAGTGAAACTAAAAAGGTGCCCTATGTTAAACACTTGGATGAATATTCTAATATAAAGAACTACTTTCTAATTGGAATCAGTATGAATCATAAAGGTAAACCGTATATGTGCTGCGTAGTAAATAGTCGAAATGACAAAGACTGTCTCGTTTTTCCAGAAGACGAATGAATTTTTGTAGTACCTATCCTATAAAATAAAATTAAGTTATATTTTATATTTCCCCGTCACCTTTATAACAATATTATGTACTTCGTTATAAAAACACTTAATACATTGTACACTAAATTAATATTCTTATATATTGGTTTGAAATATTAGTTATTAATAAAATATTTGAATACTGCGTTACTACTATTGTGTTTGATTTTCTTTTTATGTATCTTTGAAAATGTGGAAATTTTAAATGGAAATAATAAATATTTTTTAAATTGCATCTTTGCTGAATTTCAGTGCAAAAACTCTCCCTTATTAATAAGCAGTCTCGTGTGATGTTATTAGGATTTGAAATTACGTAAGTTAATTAAGATGACTCGTCTCGTTGCTGAGCAAAGGCCTCGCTTACACATTCCTGCTGCAGTTCTATCTGTTATGGATTTTTAGTTTTATTAATTATTATCCTGTATATATTACCTGGATGTAATTAGTTGTTACGAATTCGTTATTGCTAAGACAATCGACGAGTTTGTCGATCATCGTCAACAGAAAATTGTAAACAACTTTCGGGATTAAACAATCTTTAAGAATTCGGCATTTTTCTTGGGTTTTCTCTTCAAAATCATAACATAAAACTGGTCTTTCAGAGCCATTGATTAAAGGTAACAAGCCTTTAAGAGGTGTTTAAAAATAAAGGACCTTCATAGAATTTTAGTGTCAGTAATGAAAATGCATTTGGATGCATGGGATATCAAAAAAGTGAAGAATTTTTTAGGTTTGTGAGGTTTTTTTCGTGATTTGTTAACCGTTTTTTAATTACGCAAACCACGTTGGTCCAGAAATATAAATTCACTTTGGATCCCAACCCAGAAGAAAGATGCAACAATAATCAATGTTATATTGAAATTTATCCATTATGGAAGTGAAAATCCACAGTCTTTTTATAGACTTTATAACTTTTATAAAACCAGTATGTTATTTCAAGTATTTTATGACAGGAGAGGAGCGCCTGGATTTATTTTGAATACTTTTATTAGTATATTATAATGCAAGTGTATAAGCAAGCCTTTAAAGCACGCGACGGGTTTAAAACCACGAGGCGAAGCCCAGTGCCTTTTAATGGAGCATAAAATATAAACATTTCTTTTCTTCGTCAATTATTTTAAAAAATTATCACCCAAAACACATAATTTAGCTAGACTTTAGTATCCTACTTGAGACCTAACTTTTGTGCACATTCAAGCCTTCCTTAAAAAAAATTGTCAAAAAAAATCGAAATTATGTAGGTACTACTAGGTTTATTTTATTTATTAGCACATTACAGTATTAAACTACAGCAGATATTCAAACTGTGCACCGTTCACAGTTTGGCAATGATATACTCGGCTTTCAAATCAGCTAATAGCATTTGCTGTTATTTCTGATGTGATTGCCCTCATCTCTATTCGAATACGATCTTTTAAGCTCTCAAGATCCTCCGCTTATTTATGTAAACTCTATCTTTCAAAGTAGCCCCAAAGAAAAAAGTCTAGTGGATTTAAATCCGGCGAGCGATATGGCCATTCTATTACATTTCTTCTACCTATCCATCGATTAGCAAAAGCGTCATTGAGAAATTGGCGGACATTAATTGCGAAATGAGGAGAAGCTCCATCCTGCTGGAGGCATATTCTGTTATGTGGTATATCAGGATCTGCTTCATTGGGATATAAAGCAGCCAAGACGGGAACTAATTCAAATCTCAAAAAATCTAAATTAACGTCTGCTGTCAAAGTATTTAAAAAAAAAACGGTCCTGAAATTCGATTTCCAATAATCCCTTCCCAAACATTTATTGTCTGCCGGTACTAAGTGTGTCCTTCCACGTACCAGCTAGGATTTTGTGAGGACCAGTAACGTGTATTTTGCTTGTTGATTGCCCCATTCAAACAAAAGGTTGCCTCATCAGTGAAGATGATATTTTTATGAAAATTTTCATCTGCTTCAATTCGACCCGTTATTTCTTCACAAAACTCGTCTACAAACAATTCTTGAACGACGCAGCATTTGTACGGATACCACTTTTCTTTTTTTAGTATCTGGTGAACAGAAGACTTCTTTAATTCATGGTCTCGAGCAATTTGTCGAACAGAAGCATGAGGATTATCCACGACACTCAGCATTACATTTTCACGTTCTTCATTATTGGCAGCTCTAAGTCTACCCGTTATTGGCAGAACCAGTTACTTCAACTTTTACTAACCGTAGACTGAGAGATATGATGTTCAGGGTACAAATTGTTAAATAAATTGCAAACTTCTTCCTGTTGTCTTCGTCTGTCCCCATATCCCAACATCATTAAAATTTCAATACGATGTTTCTCAGTTAAACGAACCATTCCAAGTTTATTCCAAAAGTGTGTACTAACGTAAATCGCGATTAACGTTAATTTACAGTTAATGTGGCACTTTACACGAGTTCACGTATCACATTGACATTTGTTGTACAAATGCAATAGTTACCATAAATAAAAGCGGTCACAGGTATCTCGATTAATATCGATAGTTTAAATAAATATGTAAGTACATTTTTACGTCTTTCTCAAAACCTACTTAAGTGCCTACCTAAGGACATTAAAGTCTTATATCATTGAAAAGAGAAAAAAATCTCTATTAAATGAGTATAATATAGGGGTAAATACAAAACCAGTTTTATTTGAAACATTTTTTCATAAAATGTATATTTACTGCACTATATAACATATTCCACACTTTTCGGACACGGTGTATAATAATTAAACAAATAATTTGAGAAGAAGCATGCGAGCAGCCCGAATACGAGGGCTGTCTTTTATACTTCGGGATTACACAACAAAAACAAATATTTATCATCGAAAATGGCTTTATTGTTTTTCAAAATATTCTCCATGAAGATCAATACACGTTTGCATGCGTGTGAACCAATTTTCGAAGCACTTTTTCCACTCCGATTGAGGTATTTCCAAAACATGCATATTGAACGCATCAACCGCTTCTTCAGGTGTCGAAAAACGTTGACCTCGCAATTTATTTTTGATGATCGGAAATAAAAAGAAGTCATTGGGTGCCAAATCAGGACTATACGGCGGATGACTCATGAAATCGACGTTTTGAGTGCTCAAAAGTCACTTGTTGAAGCCGATGTGTGAGAGCTCGCATTGTCGTGGTGGAGAATGATCAGTCTTCGGCGGTTGGTTTTCCTTATTTTTCCGAAGACTTGTGGCAAACAAATGGTTGTGTATCATTCAGAATTGACCCTTCTACGTTGCACCAATGGTACGGTTGAGACATGTCCAGTTTTTCCGAAAAAACTGGCGACCATTTGCTTCGAAGTGCTTCGAGCACGAACGCCTTTTGTTGGGTTTGACTCGCCTTGGAAGACCCATACAGTCGACTGCTGTTTACTTTCGGGCTCATACGCGTAAATCCACGATTCGTCACCTGTCACGATGTCATACACATGTTTTGAAGCACCGCGATTGATTATTTTGAGCATTTCTTGCGACTAATTAGCACGAGCTTGTTTTTGAGCGATTGTCAAATTATGTGGGACCCAATGTGAACAATCTTTTTTTACGGCCAAATGTTCATGCAATATTGTCTAATGTCCAAGGATACTAACATTGGTCTATCTATGCCCTTTCAACGTATGAAAGCTTAAATCTGCTCGTGTGTGCTATTTTATAAAGTTTGTAAATCTTAGTTAAATAGTTACCATTGCGCTCTAAATCTTAAGGTTATCGAATAGTTTTTTATTTCTTATTTTGTTTTTCTTCTCTGTTGTTCCCATTTGTTCCCTTTTGCTCCCATTTGTTTTCCTTGTACATGCAATCTTAATGCCCACTGAATTTAGCCCCATATTTAGGGAATTACCTTTAGAATTGCCAAAATCTGTCTTTGTTAGTTTTTTATTTACGGTTGAATTGAGATATTCAATAGCAAAATTACGATTTCCCGATTGAGTTACTTCATTGATATTTTTTGGTGTATTTAGTTTTTTATCTTGAGCAAAATATTTGTAACTATTTTGTTACAACTTTGTTCTCTTTAGTATTGGTCATTTTTTAAATTTATTATAAAAACATTTTATATTACTTATTACTGAACGTTGCGTTTTTATCATGTTCCAGTAGAAGAGATTAGTATCCAATAGGGTAGTGCACATCGATTCTAGAATTTTGGATGGGAAACCAATTATCATTTGAAAGCGGGGGGTGGAAGCACGAAAATAATCGACTCATTCCTGTCACAACCGAAGACCTGTTCGCACGTAATGAAATCCTAAATCTCATTTTGACTAGATATGGACCCAGATGTGGGTGTAGAAAAGCTGTACTACATTCTTGCCATGGCGAATGCTTGAATGCCACATATAATTAATGAGGAAGAAGACCAAGAAGAGATTTGGATTTACTGCATCCAGATGAAGCCTACCCAGTGACACTATCTCAACAACCTATCACGTCCATCACTTCACTGGAAGAAGCAGGACCCTCCTCAAGCAAAAATCTAGATTAGAGTGAAAGAACTACCAAAAAAATGTTACTATTTTCCCTTTTTTTAATTTTGCTTTTTGTTGAAGCATTTCATTTCATAGCTGTGAAATAAAAAATTGTATTATCGATTATGCTGTAACTTCTTTTTAGACTCCAAAACTACTTCTGAAATAGGGGTGGGGTGGGGGAGTTGTGTGGTGGAGGTGAACAGATGCACGGACACGGCCAGATCTATAGGCTGTCGCTCAAGCGAACGCTTAAAAACGTTTGCGGTTATAGCCTTCCCATGAAAACCAGCGCTAGTTTGGCAGTCGAAAAGGAAGCCCCATCTTCAACGCCAAATAACTCTATAACTATACAGGTACAAAAAAATTCATAGGATCACTTTTGTAGCAAATATTACAAGCTTTATTTTTGTATATGACTATATTTTTGCTAGGACCAACATTTTCCGAGATAAAAGCGAAAAACCGAAAAAAGTGACATGTTTTATGTCACTGCCGTTACAGCCCACCTCCGATTCATCAGGACTTTTGTATAATTCATCACTACAAACATCTAAGTAAGTGTGCCAAGTTTCAAAACGGTTGGAATTATTGTTAGGTGATGCCTTTTTTGCCCTTCGTCATAGGCAAATAAACACTTAGACGTCTGATTGTTACGGAAGGCTGGTATCAGTCATGGCTGACTACGATTAATAGAACCTTAGAGTCCTGTAAGGTTCTATTAATCGTAGTCAGCCATGGTATCAGTAAATATCATAGCGGACATTGGCTGCAGGTGGCGCAACCGTGCTAAAATGTTGCATAAGCAAAGTGAATATTATACAGAAACTAAGTAGTAATAAGCAGCACTTAGCTGGACAACTCGAAACCAGGTAGAGGGATTAAGAGCTGAGTTCGCTGGGTCGAGATGCATTTCCTCATTGTAGCAACTTAAAAGTATTTGAAATAACTTACCTAATAGTTGCAGCAGCGCAAGTAAAATATAATGAAATAATGAAATGTATTTAAAACAAGGTTTTCAACAAATTAACTTTTATTACACACTTAAATTACACAGAAGTAGATATGTGGGACGCGCATGCTCCTGGAGCGGGGAGAGCGCGATTCGGCATAGCCGGGAGCGAGGATGCGGGGGGAGAGAGAGGTCGGGACGCGAGGAAGACGCGGAAGTGAAGTGAAACAAAGACGAGAATATTGTGTTGATTTCTTTCGTTAGAATTGATGTATTTGTGTTCAATAAATGTTTCAACAGTATTCTTGTTTTAACGACAACAGATATAAATTAATTATGCGATAATTTACGTATTTTAGAAGAAGAAAAAGAATTTTTACAAAAATCTTAATAATTTTGATTCCCATGTTGTTTGCTTTTGAAGTCGTACCAACAATGTGTACTGAATAATAAATTGTCTGTGCTCTTTAGAAGGCGAATTTATGGTTAAAAACGTGGGAATCGCCTGGTTGACATTATCGACACATAAATCATATAAAGTACTGAGTACATTTACAAGTTCTAAGTTGCTTTTAATCTTAGGGTAGTACTTACTACCCTTACAAAATATTTTCAAAGTAAGTTTTACATCATTTGTTACATTATTTGGAGGACACAATTTTCCGAAAATTGACATATCATCGGTGCGATAAGCCTTTTGTTTTATTAGTTCATTTTCTAGATTTGTAGTGGAACCTGATGTACCTATATGTATGTAGTTGTTGGTAACAGTAGCGTAGTGAATATGGGTAGCTATATGAGTAGATAGTGTGTGTGGCATGATTAATCATTATTCCCCTAGCAATAATTTGGGAGGTGATCAGTCGCAGAGGTTGCATCGTTAATGTGCCTGTCCGCGAGTTATTATTACTGATACCAGGAGGGCATCGACTGATTTTTACGCGGGGGTGTGGACATTAATGATACTCTCCCCTTCGCATGTGGGGCTGAGGGGGTACGCCCCCCCCCCTTGACTCCTGTGAATAACAGAGAGACTGGCTGTGGACTTGATCCATGGCCTGGATCCCTCTGGAGGATTGGTGCACCAGAAGATATGCATGATGATCGTAATTACTGTACGTCTACAAATGGCTATTACTGTACGAATGACTGCGGCTACAGCAGTCGAGTCCCAATCTAGGGGCAGGGGGCTGGAGGACCCCCGGTGAGTACAACTGCCCAACATTAATTGACAGATTAGTAAGTCTGTGTTTTATTATCTGTTGCATGTCACCTGCCTACCGCCGCCAGTGAATCTGCTCGCAACCGCTGTTTGTTTACCCAGGAACTACGTACATGAAATGCAGAAGTGCTGCAACCGTATTTAAATTTGAAAATTAAGTAGTTGCGTCCCCGTAAGGTCGACCCTAACATTCAATAAAATCAAAGCATTACCAGCAAACGGAATGACTAAAATTGCAATGAAAAATCACAACGCAAAAAAACGATGGTTTTGTTTAAAAGTGAATAATGGAATACTAATGCGTGAAAGATAAAATCCTACTTGGATGGAATTAAAAAAAATAAGTAAAATGCTTACTGGTTTTCCACAATTACACACTGTATCACTCTCTAACGTGAGTTCTGGGTAAGGTTTTATCCAAGAAACAATTTTAGACATCTTTAACGTAAAAAAAAACACTGGACACTATAATTCACTGTGCTGCTGAAGTGGTCTTCATGCTGCTACCCGACAAATAAAATTCCAAATTTAAAATAAAATAAAATTATTTATTTATTTACTCTACCAATTCGCATTCCCTTCCTTCTGCTAATTTGCAAGACGATAATGGTAATTCCAAATCAGCAAATTCAAATTAGGATTGTAACAAATAAGCATTGGTATTTTAAATCGGTAGGGGAGACCAGGTACGAAAGTAACCATTTTTGTAAATTCACGTTAAATCAAAAGTAACAAAGCTTACATAAAATTTGTTACTACGAGTCGATTCTCTGGTATTTTCTATACGCAAAAAAATATTAACTGGAATAATTAAAGTTCGTATTAATGCGCAATTAATAAAAAAATGAAGACTGTACTTCGTTACTACCGACCCAATGGTATGGGCCAAAAGTAACAGACCATAGGGACGTTTGTAACATCAGTGAATAGTATAGAATGTAAGTATTTACAACGCATTTATTGGTTTATATGTTTATTAATTAAGCAAACACAATTATAAATTCCAGTAAAAAAATATAAATTCTAATAGAAATAATAAATTCTTATTCTTAATGACACATTTTTCGTAAAAGTAGGAACTTCAAAGTTATTTCTAATTTGTAGTTGATTATAATCAACTACCTACTCAGACTCACAATTGTGGCTCATATATAAATCATCACCTTTGGTGCAATCAGTATGAGACCAATTTTTACAGGATATGCATCGTGTCCATTACTCACCGGGTTTGCTATTTTTATAGGGTTCCAAGCACACAATACAAACGCAGTCGCCATCGTCATCCGAAGAATCACCTCTATCAACAACTTTCGTTGGCGTCTTTTTCAACACCCTTCTCTTTACTTCTTTTTTCTTTTGAGCAGTCTTTCTCTGGGCCTGTTCTAACTCAAATTGGGCTTTTATTGGAGTATCCGTCACAATTGCCGATTTCCTACATTTTCTACCTTTATTTGTTAATTTTCTTGGTTGCGCTTTTGGAAGTGGAAGTATTTCTTCGGGTGAAAAATATAAAGACGTTTCACTTATCTTCTCTGGTATGCTTTTCATACATTTTTGAATCTTGTTTGGTTCAATCACGGCTGCTTCATTTAAAATAACCTTTTCTGGTGTATGATTACATAACTGCTTACTTGCAGTACTCGTAGTTGGTTTATTTGTTAATTCAGACTCGGGTTTAGAACGGTCAGTTACACTGGAAGGCAGGAAATCCACATCAGAAAATATTTCCGAATTAAATGGAAAAATTCCTGTGCAACTGAACCCAGATTGAATATGTTTAGGGGTTACAGCCAACGGGAGAGCATCTCTAACTATACTGGGTATGTCGTAAATGGCCATTACTTTCCCTGTATTAGTTTTTATCCAATTATCAGAAACTGAGTTTACAGCTTTTTTTTAGTGGGCCAAATACGGAGCGATCGAGGGGTTGCAACTTATGGGTGCAGTGGGGTGGTAAGGTAAGCAATATTATGCCGTGTTGTTTGCAGAAATCCAAATTTTCTATTGTCAGGTGGGATTCATGGTTATCCAATAACAGTAGGCACTTGTGGTCTGTAGATGACTGCACATGATGTTGAAAATGAGTTAGAAAAATAAAGAAATCATCTTCTTGCATCCAACCGCTGCCGTTAGCCGCACCGATAGCTCCTACTGGTCCATCTCTTACAAAGTGGTCTTTATATCTTTTTCGCGGGAAAATAAACATTGGGGTTAAACTATTTCCAACTGCATTGACAGCAATTGCTACAGTGACTAATGCCCCTCTTTCTGCCGAAGTGGTTGCACTTACTTGCTTAGTTCCTCGACGGGCAACAACCCTGTTTGGCTTTTGCACGGTCGTAATGCCAGATTCGTCCATATTCCATATTTGAGATGGACCTGGCTTTTCTCTATCCATAACAATCTTCAAATTATTGAAAAATATGGATACGTTATGTCGATTAAAACTTGTTGCTCTGGCTAAGCTTGTAGCCTGAGGACTTCTTTAAGGAAAGTACGGGATGTCTTTCCATAAATAATCTAAACCAGTCCTGGCCAGCCATTGCATTTTTAACCCAAGGAGTGGGCATAGGTTTCTCATATTTTTGAGCTAGCTTGATGTATGCTAATTTGCGCACATCTTTGGTGCTTAGCCCATAATTTATTTGAGCACATGTTATTAAATATTCTGCCAGTTTGGCTTCCTCTTCGGCGGTGAATATTTTTTTATTACCAACATAACCCATTTTGGGTGACTCAATTCCACTACTTCGTTTTTTAATAAATCGGTGAAGTGACACATGACAAAGATTCCATGTTTTGGCTGCCTCTCTAGTGGAAGTGTTATTTTGAACATCTTTATATGCGCTTTCATACAGGTGCAAAGTAGCTTTTCCTCGTTCCGTCGTTCGTATTCTTTTGTTAGGCATTCTAAATTGAAGAAAATAAAATTCTGTACTAAATTCTCTAAATCCACAAGCGCATTTATGAATTAAAAAGATTAATTAGCTACAGAATTTTGATGTGACATATGACAGGGACAGTTGTAACATGTTACAAACATCCCACTATGGTATTGTTACAATCGTCCCTGCATACATTTTTCGACTGCCTAATTTAATACCTACTTGCCCAAAAAATTTTTTAGACATTATTTTGATTTAAAATATTATGCTTATGCTTTAGCCAACATAATATTAAATCGAAACAGCCAATAGTGCAATTTAAAATTTCGCGTAGTTGTAGGATAAATTTAGATTAAGATAAAGACACAAAACTTACTTTGCACATCGTTTCACACCACATAGGTCATAACTGTGAATAAAACGAACCACAGAGGTTCTCGTTCAAATGAGGTACGCTAGAGGTCACTGCCGACTTTATTTTGATGCAATATCGAAGAAACCCCTTTTTAAAACGAGAATACGCCTACTGTTACAACCAACCCGTGTTACCTTCGTACCTGGTCTCCCCTACGTTATGTATACACTATTGCCTAAATATTGTAGACAAGCAACTTTTCTACTGGTTTGTTAAACTAGAAATATATAGAATTGCCCTCTTTAATCTTTTAGATTGACAGGTACATTTCCGTTAACAAGGGATTGCCATGCTGTACAAAAAGCATAACATAAGAATATTTCATTTTAAACAAGTTTCTAAGAAAACTTAACTTTTACATATGTTAGACTTGCAAATGTGCAACAAAAGTTACCACTCTAGAAATGGAAAATAGAATTAAGCGCACGTAATTTTCTGAACATAGTTACTTAAAATTACATTTTTTTAAATATGAAACAAGAATAATGAACGATATATGTAAAATATGCAAGGTCGATAAAAAATCCAACTCGATTAGAATTTTTCAGCAGGTGCCCCATTTTTTCGACTCATTTATCTGGACCACGTAATGAACTATATATTGCAAATAGGTAGAATTAATTGTTATAATTCGTGATCTAGTTGTTTGATGCTGACATTACAAATTATATAAAAATTAAAAAACTTACAAATATCTAAATTAAAGTAACTAAGCACAAATACAGCAATAGAATTTAAAAAGTCATGACAGTTTCAGAAGAAATACCTGAATCAGAAACCGAAGAACTAAGTGAAACAGAAAACGAAGAATTAAGTGAAACAGAAACCGAAGAACAAAGTGAAACAGAAAATGAAGAGCTTACAGAAACAGAAAACGAAGAACTTACAGACACAGAGAGTGATGAAGAATCTGAGCTTGAATTTGTAACTGATACTGAAACCACCGAGAAAGGGGTAGTCACTGAAACAAGTTCTATTCACGAGTTAAAAAAGATCACAGTCGATCGTGCCTCTGCAACCGATGCACAAGCAGAGGCAACATGTGCTTCTGCTGCAAAAGTATTTTGTAAAGTTTGCACATTTATTGTTAAGATTTACAACAATAAATGCCAACGCCAAACAGTAACTGCTACTGTAATGTTTACACTGGCAATAAAACTAGCAAATGAATGTTATGGCATTACAATTCCAACAACATAATATTTCATCCTTTTAGACAAGGGATGGGATGATGCTCCTGTAGGCAGATGTGCTGTATAACACTGAAATGTAAAATTATTTAAAAATAGTAAAATTATTTACATTTATTTGAGTAATATAAGTAGGTCGACACAAAAACCTCTTTAATACAGAAATAATTATTAGATATAGCAGTAATTTAAATTATAATTACATACTAAATCAAAGCATATTAATTTATTACTAAGAATGTAAATACATAACAGTAGTAGAGGCAAGGCTTCACACTCAAAATTCGGTAACTGTACTTTGAGTAACTGACACGGTAGAACATGATGCAATAGCTTCGTTGCACTCTTCTGGTGCAGTACTGTGAGCTTTTTCTAGTTCCGTATCTGATTCATCAGTATTTGATGAGCTAAAATCGTCGACATCTGCGTCAACCCTGAAATATTATTCTCTTTACTATTCATTCTTGGTTTTATTTACAGCACAAAAACAAATAAAATGAATTCTTACCACAACTTTGTTTTTTTCTTTTTAAGATGGTTCTGATCGGGCATTTTTCGTTTCCCACTGCTTTGTTTACTGTCAGCAGCTTTTAATCCCTGCAAAACAGCGTCCTCAACTTTTTCTGGTAAATCTGACCTCTCTTTATCATAGGTTTAATCTTGAAATTCATGTCTTGGCCTCTCACACAACTTTTCCAGTTTTTTCTTTTTACGTTCTGCGGCTTCTTTTTCCCTTTCCACTTGCTGGTTAATCCAAGTCTTCAACCTCTTTTCCTCGTTAATATCACGAAGCCGCCTACCGCTCAAGTCTCTACATGCTTCGCGATTTGTTGTTT
>JABXWE010102231.1:0-102105 GCA_014611495.1 Limonius californicus
TTTGCACATTTATTGTTAAGATTTACAACAATAAATTCCAATGCCAAACAGTAACTGCTACTGTAATGTTTACACTGGCAATAAAACTAGCAAATGAATGTTATGGCATTACAATTCCAACAACATAATATTTCATCGTTTTAGACAAGGGATGGGATGATGCTCCTGTAGGCAGATGTGCTGTATAACAATGAAATGTAAAATTATTTAAAAATAGCAAAATTATTTACATTTATTTGAGTAATATAAGTAGGTCGACACAAAAACCTCTTTAATACAGAAATAATTATTAGATATAGCAGTAATTTAAATTATAATTACATACTAAATCAAAGCATATTAATTTATTACTAAGAATGTAAATACATAACAGTAGTAGAGGCAAGGCTTCACACTCAAAATTCGGTAACTGTACTTTGAGTAACTGACACGGTAGAACATGATGCAATAGCTTCGTTGCACTCTTCTGGTGGAGTACTGTGAGCTTTTTCTAGTTCCGTATCTGATTCATCAGTATTTGATGAGCTAAAATCGTCGACATCTGCGTCAACCCTGAAATATTATTCTCTTTACTATTCATTCTTGGTTTTATTTACAGCACAAAAACAAATAAAATGAATTCTTACCACAACTTTGTTTTTTTCTTTTTAAGATGATTCTGATCGAGCATTTTTCGTTTCCCACTGCTTTGTTTACTGTCAGCAGCTTTTAATCCCTGCAAAACAGCGTCCTCAACTTTTTCTGGTAAATCTGACCTCTCTTTATCATAGGTTTCATCTTGAAATTCATGTCTTGGCCTCTCACACAACTTTTCCAGTTTTTTCTTTTTACGTTCTGCGGCTTCTTTTTCCCTTTCCACTTGCTGGTTAATCCAAGTCTTCAACCTCTTTTCCTCGTTAATATCACGAAGCCGCCTACCGCTCAAGTCTCTACATGCTTCGCGATTTGTTGTTTTTTCTATTTGGGCTCCAATTGCTCGTAACATGGACCCGAAGCCGCCCTTACCTCCGGTGAGTTTTGGAACGACATGGACCGTTGCATTTTCCAAAAGTGAATCGTTGGGTACTATTTTGCCATTTTGTAGAAGGTATATGTCTTGTTCGTTTATTTCCTGGGAAAGAAAACACATGTTTGGAAATACATTTAAATTCAACTATCATAACCTAACTTATATGACAAATGATTTGTGGTGCTTACCGTTAGCTTAGAAAATAATTGCTTGATCAGAAAACCATTTGCGTTGTGTGGTAAGTTCATAATATGTCTATTTTCGTAGTGTATTAATAACATTTCCATTGTAATGTCTACACAAACACAAATAAAGTGACAACCAACTGACAACTGCTGACAACTAAAACATACGCGTTCGATTCGAGTTGGTACTTGGTAGCAGCATTGAATATTCAATGGTAGCAGGCTGGATTTAATTTTTTTATTTTAAAAATGTCGCTCCTCAAGAGATGGCGCTGTGCGTTAAGATAATACTACAGTTTCGTGAAGAATCTGCAAAAAGCAGTTTAAGTAAATCACTAAAGGTGGCACAACATGCTACATGAAAATTGTAACAGTAAAGGTACAATTCCGAACACGACACGACGGCAGCGATCGACCGCAACTGCAGGCTGCAAACGGCAACCGCAAAGCTGCTGCCGCCTGCGGTCGGATCAATTTGTCGAACGCAGCGATAGACCGGGCTTGCAACTAAGTCGCTTACTAGTGTTGCGTGAGACGGGATGGACGTTCCCAATACGGTTTTAAGCATTTTGTTGGAAGAAGAAGATGACGATGACTTTTCGTTGTTAAATACCAGAAAAAGAAGAAAGCTGACAATGCCATTATTTAAAAATAGATCAAATGAAGGGAGTTATTCAGTGCTGATTAAAAATCATTTGTTAAGTGACGAAAAAATATTTAGAAGTTATTGTCGTTTAAATAAAAGACAGTTTAATTTTGTACTAAGTTTTATTTCCGAAGAAATCAAACCAAAAGTTCTAAGACTCGCTGTTAGCGCAGAAGAAAAATTATTTTTAACTTTGAGGTAAGTTTATATATCAATAAAATCTAGATTTTCTTGACTTGCATGATGGGACGACAAATCTGTAGGTCCTGGTGACACAACGCTACCGGCCGAATACACTTCTGACATATAGTGGACTGGTCCTGGTGTATAACCGTTAACTTCTGCTGTACCGCTAGGCCCTGGTGATCCATCGGCACTTTCTGACGAATGAGATATATGTGGTTCACTGAAGTCGTATGGCGATGATGACGATGAAGAAAATATGTTCATACGACTGGATTCGTCATATGTTGGATCAGTATTGGAACTTTGTGTCGCTGCCATGATTTCATAATCTGATAAAACGTTGCTCAGATGCTTCTTGGCTTTCGCTTTACAAACTGGAGGTAAATTCCTCAACACCTCTGCAATATGACGGCAAAATAATTCGACGTCGTCATCCTTTCTTTGAAATATTGTTTTCAATAACGTTTGCCTCTTATCGTCCCTATCTTTCCACAATTTCAGGAGTTTGTCATCGTTATTGCCACGTCTTTGGCGTTTTTCCTTAGATTTTGAGGTCCTTCGAACTTCGGGTATGTTTTCTTGATCGAGTAACACTTCAGTCATTTCTTCGTCTCTGTTCTGCATTTCAGTATTTTCCAAGTTTCCCTGTAATTCTGAACGCTCGCTTGCAAGAACTTGCTCTTCGTCATTCTCTTCGTCTGCATTATCTATTGTTCCCTGTGGCGATGCCGGAATATTGGAACCTCCGGATCTGTGCTAGGAAACACCTTCAAGAAACAACAATTGTTGGTGTATTTTGTTTTTCGAATTTTTGGGGGCACCTGAACCAGTTCCTAATTTATTTTTTTTTGAACCTGTTGTAACCATCTCTGATGAATTTCCATTTCCTCTTACAATCCTCGCCTGCAAATATAAATACAAAACACTGAAAAAGGCATGCCTATTCTTTAAACATGTTCTTTATTGTTCCAGATTCTTGGCTACACGCGAAAGCTACAAATCTTTGTCATTTGCGTACCGTATATCAGAGTCTTACATATCTCGAATTGTGAAACACGTACTCAAGATTTTAAGTCAGAAATTGGTGCCAGTATTGATACCACCTCCTACCGAAAACGATTTCAAACGAATCGAACAAGATTTTTGGCGGAAGTGAATATACCTAATTGCGTTGGCGGTATAGATGGGAAACATGTGCGCGTGAGAGCACCTAAAAACACTGGATCACTTTTCTTTAATTACAAAGATTACTTTTCAATTGTGTTGCTGGGTATCGTGGATGCAAATTATAAATTTATAGCAGTTGATGTTGGTGCATATGGCAAATAATCTGATAATGGCATATTTCAAAAATCAACGATGGGAAAAACATAGCAACAAAGAGATTTAATATCCCACCACCAAAATGTTTGCCAGGTACAAGTGTGGAGTTAAACCATTTCCTGATTGGAGACGAAGCTTTTGCTCTTAGTGGTTATATGATGAAGCCCTATTCTAGAAGAGTTGCAAGATTAGAAAGAGAGAAACAAATTTATAACTATAGATTATGCCGTTTTCGTCGAGTGACAGAAAACGCTTTTGGGCTATTAAGTCAAGTATTTAGGGTGTTTTATACTCCTATTGCTGTAGCACCAGATGTGGTGGATGACCTGATATTAACAGCTTGTTGTTTACACAACCTACTTCGTGATGGTTACCTTGAAGAAAATAACTCTTCATTTTTTAATGACATCAATGAACAAACCAGCCAGAATAACATGTTAAGCTTTTCTCGTTTTGGTGGATTCTCCAATAGTGAAGGATTTCAAATTAGAGACAAACTGAAAGATTTTTTCTGTAGCGAATACGGGCCAGTGCCATGGCAAGAGGCCTCCGTTAATTATGGAACATAAACAATTGAATATATCAAATTTATTTACTTACTATTTTTATTAAGCTCCTTCCCTATAGTTTTCCAAATGTTGTCCTTAGCTAAAACATTGCGATAATCAGCGTGGCCTGCGTCATAAATAACAGAATATCTAGCCACAATATCGATCAATTTCTCCTCGTCGGCATCCGAAAAACTCATTTTTCAACAATAGAATAATTAAAACTAAAGAACACTCTAACTAATAGAAGACACAACCATAAAATAAAGACAAAAATAAATTAACTATAATAAAGGAGATATAAAATAAAGATTATAAAGACATATAAGAAACGCACTGTATCACTATGCAGTCAGCGACACTACTGGTGCGGGAGCGGTAGTGCAGTCTACAGTCGCAGCAGGTAGCAGCAGCAAGCTACATTGGTGCCGGTTTCCGAATGCATTTCGTAGACAACCATAGAAACCACTGGTGTAGCGTGCGGTCTGCGGTTTGCGGTCTGCAGTCTGCCGTCGTGTTCGGAATTGTACCTTAATGCCGATAACAAATTTAAATTTATGCTGACTCACAGTAATTCCTCTCCGTAGATATTGGTAAGATACTCAATCAACGAAGTTTGATATCCGTTCGTGTTAATAATTAGTTTAAATTAAAAATCATTTACGATTTTTTTTAAAACGTTTGTGAAGTTCCTATTTTTTGTGGTTCTTTTAATGTTATCTCGTGGAATGTTTTGCACTTCCACAATTGATATACCAGGTCCATTCTCAATGGATGTAGCAGACCCATTTTGGAAGGATATATAGAGTCCATCCCTAATGCATGTTGCGTTCTGAGTCAGCAGAAAGTGATATTACTGGTAAGATAAATAAAATGGCTTTAAAAAAACCTACTTTCTATTCTTATTGCAGACAAAGAACCAAAGAAAACCATAATGGCAGTCAGAAGGCTATCGGAAAATGGTGTCACGAAAAAAAGTAAATACTTTAAATTTTTAGTTAATTTACAAAACTAGTTCTTTCTATTTCTAGAACCACTACTGCAATTGGTGGGACGGAAGCAACTAACGCCCAAGGCGAAAGCTTTGTATATAAAAGGGCAAGTAAATTGAGACTGCAGGAGTAGGTACTTAATAGAAAGGTATTTAGTTGTCAAAAAAAAAACTGGTGATTGCAACGAAATTTACAATTACTACAGCATTTCCAAAAGAATCAAAACAAATTAACAACATCTTTAGCTTGAACAAGAGCAGCCCGAGATTCTATAGATTACTCTGTTACATCTCTTCATTACCATCGCCAAGTATTCTCAACGATTTATTAAGTTTTGTAGTAATAATTTTAGGAGTTGTTTAAGTTGTGCATATGATTACATAGTCTTTAATTTATCGAATGGTTCACATATAATTAAAGGTATAATTTTATTTGGGAAATCAACGAAAATTTTACTTTTAATTTTAGAGAATGTATATAGAAATATATTCTAATTGATACGATAATAAGCAATTTTAATTCTACAGTTCTAAATAAATATTTTAGAAAAATTAATAACATTAGGAAGGAAAAGAAAGAAAATGTATCTAATAGGTTGCAAATAGTATATTATATACCTAGGTTGAGAAGTGAGCTATTATTTACCGAGAAATTTTATATCCTGAGGCGCGTAGCGCCTCAGGATATAATTTTCGAGGTAAATAATTGCCTTCTCAACCGAAGTATATATAGTATTTTTTTTACTACTAATAGCCGAACTAACACCAAAAGATCTTATTTTTATTTTAAAATTAGCCATTTCCCCTATTATTCAAACCAAGATGCATGCAAACCAAACTCCACCCCCTTTGTATGGTGTTGTCACTTCCTAATATTTACATTGTTGACCGGGCGACGCAAAAATGTTGACCGCTAGATGGCAGCAGGATCGCTAAGGTACCTCAAATTTGACAGGCACGTCAACATTTATGACAATTCGATCTTACAAAATACCGTTTAAAAGTAGAAAAAGGAAGAAGCAATGTCTAAATTAAGGTAAATTTCTTCATAACCTCTGCGTTTGATTATGTTGTCTATTAAATAAATCTGTGTTGAACCGTTGTGTATCAATTACTAAAATTCAATTATTTATATAATTAGGAAATAACTAATTTAAGTAAGTGATTCAAAGTTTACGAGTTATATTATCAAAGGGTAATGAACAAGTACATAACATTTTCATAAACTAATTAAACATTACACCCTAGTACCAGTTTGCAATTTAAGTAGCTGAAACTGATATATAAAACTCGGTACAAATTGAATACCTATATTTATTGATTAAAAGTTAAACTTCGGATTGACTTGTAATTATTTACCCCTTGCATTCACCTGTACAGGCTAGGAAACTGCAGAAAACCTAGTCAGGATAATGTATGCATCTTGTAAGTTATCTTGCCAATAAGATTGAAACACACATCAACAGGATAACGCAAAGGAGGAAGAAAGAGACCCACGGTATAATCTTGCAGGAGTGCCGGGCACTAGAATTGCTAGTGAATAAAAAGATGAGATCTAATAGACACTGAAAAGTAGATAAATAATCCACTAAAAATTCCGATTATATTCAAGAAATTTCTTTAGAGGTCTACTAAACCTAGTTAACATTACAGTGATTATACAAAATTTAAAAATAGAGAGCTTCTATAGCAAACACTTGAGTACTAAACCAGGTTGGACAATTTAGCATACTGTTGCCGTTTTGAGTTTTCTGCAAGCCTTTTCCGAGACTCTTCTTTGCAACAGAATGCAGCTCATCATCCGAAAGTCAAAAATTACTTGTTTAATTACATGTTTCTTATGGTTTTCACATCGTAATACATATCCTGCTAACAGTGGATTTCGTTTCAGATCTGTTGTAACAATATCTTGTATAATAATTTCAATATTTTTTTAATATTGTTAGCATCGTAGATGAAACTTTTAAAGAATTTCTTGGCTTTACTTGAATGAAGTCGACATAATTGTCATATCCAGTACCCAAGAGTGTACGAAAGCATTCAGGACAGAACATTTTTGTTTTATATCGCCGGGCAATATAACCAGAAACATATACAAATGCTTCTTCGTTGTCAGAACATGGCAATTCTTTAATCACAGCATGTATGTCACCATCTACAAGTTTTTTCAAGTATTCGTTTTTTAGAGAGGCATCAGACGTTTTGAGAATGTCTTTGGATTTCACCAGAGATTTTAACATGTTACCACCTGTAATATTACTGCCCCTAGGTGGCTTTATTAAGAAATACAAGAACATCCGTTTAAAAATCTGAGCTACTTTATAAGATTCGGGATGAGAACTATCACCACAAACCGCTCTAATTAATCCAGAGAGGTGCTAAAAGTATTAATATGTATTTTAATGTTGCTGTATAATACCTAGGTATTTTTTTATCTATTTTCGTGCCGATTACACCAACAAAACTTAAAGAGTAAATTTTGCGTACGGTGCAAATTTAGAATATTTATACTATTATTTCGTTGTGCAGTAGTTTGTATTTTAAGCCAGATTAATTCGTTTTCAAATTGCATAGGTGCAATTTATTCTAAATATGAATATTATACGAACTTCAAGTGGATCTTGGTTTATACAAGCTGTCATTAAATACATATTTATATCCTAATTCTGTAATTAAATATTTGAACTATTGTCTATTGTAGCATGTATAATAGCCAAGAGTCCTCCTGACATAGATTTACTTAGATAATAATTAATGTCAGCACACTGTTCCCATAAATTTAAGTATGTAATAAAATCGTCGAGTATCTAAAATGTTTGTTTTATTAACTAACTACAAAGAGGGTATGTCTTTTTAGAAATTATCCAACTTTGCATGCAGGATGTACGCTTTAACTACTAAAGTGAAATCAGTGTTATTGCTGTATATACATATATGATGCCATTGTCGGTTTTTTATTTTTTAACATTTCCTGGAAAAGAATTGATTGAAAAATAAAAAATTCAAAAAAATATTAATGTCTTTTACTCTATATTCCACTGTTACTTCATGAACGAGAAAACTAGGCAAAGTTCTGTAAATTAGAAAGAAGGAATTTAGAATTTGTATAGCTAGCTTCATAATTAGGATTGTCACTAAAAAAGGTGCCCAGAAACTGCATACAATTAATTAAAAGATTTGTTTGATTTCAATGATAACCCAAAAGACAGCATCGCAATGGCACTGATTTCCTTACTGCACACGTAATCCTAGTGGATACCCTCTACAGTTTTACGTTTGTATAAATATAATATGATTCATTTTATATTATGGAAATATACTCTATTCGAATTTAAGTGAAGAGCATGTTGATTATTTGAATTTAAAACATGACTCAGTAAATTGAGTCTACAACAAAACTATGGTGTTACTGCACTGTCTTCTAATTTAAGTACATCTTTGTATTTTGTGTAATAAAAGACAAAGATTGTTTTACGTAAAAATATATTTATTTACATGATGGAACACTAAATAAGTTTTGCTTATTTCCGCATAATAAACGTTGCTTTATTATAATATATTACTAATACAACAACAGAGTAACTTAAATAATTAACCGAACATAATATATATTAACTCGCTAAGTTAATTCAGAAAATTAAATGATACTTTTAGTTGAATATTAACCAGACCGTAATAATTTAAGGCGCGAAAATTAAATTTGACGTTTTAAGGTACTCGAGCGACGCTGCTGCCATCTAGCGGCCAACATTTCGTTAGGCCCATATCAAACTCAAGTGACAACACCATACAAAGGGGGTGGAGTTTGGTTTCCATGCATCTTGTATATATCTAATCTGAAGTGTATTTGGCCTACTATAAATGAAAGGTTGAGGTACATTCTTGCGCCATCTATCGCATTCATCCAAAAATATTATTAGCAAGACGGGTTTGCCATTGTGTTGAGAGATCTAAGGTTTTCTTAATCTATGTCTCTGGGAAAGTTGAAGTTTTTAATTTGAATTTGTGTAGAAAAATTTTCAATAATAAACTGAACTTCATTTGGATTAAATAGTGCAGGCCATTTTCCGGGATCGTTCGAAACCAAGTATAGGCTGGAACTTTCTGCACTGCAAGCCGGAACCGCCGGATTAACTGGGTTGATTACGGTTTCAGCATCAGCAGTATCAGCACTCGCACTATTGCTATCACTGTCATTTGACCTTTCATTATTTCCGTCATTAGTTGCAGCAGAAGTAATCTGTTCTGAAATATATTGGGTTTTTTCTTCATCTCCTTCACAAAGAATTTCTTTTGAAGACTTTTCTTTTTCTTCTCTGCTTTTGGACAAAAATGATTCTATTGCACCGCTAAGTTTTTTTTTCTCCTCTGTTTTCGCCTCTGTTTTTCTGTCTATATTGAAAACCCGAAAGTCGTTTTCTTTTTCTTTCGGACATTTTAAAATAATCACAAAACACTGCGAATGTAACAAAAATAAGCAAAAACAAAAAACTCTATAATATGTAATATTGTTTCTATTGTTTATCGAAATAATAACTGTAACCCGCACCCGTGAATAATAAAATGTTTGATAAATACACACTAATAATAATTCCTCATTACTCTATTCGCATTCGCGACCGTCGCGTAAACTGGTAAATATATAACTAAAAATGAAAATAAAAACGAGAATGTGTTTTTTCTTACGATTAAAGCCAACTCGGCGAATCCATTACAAAAAAAAAACACATAAAAAACGCATCTGAGAAGCCGCCGCCGCCCTAAAAAATAGGCGAAATTTTTCATTGCTTTACTTTGACCTTTGACGAAAGCCGATAACGCGACAGCGACGCCGACGGGGCAACAAAAAATAGTTTGTCGGCAGTTTTAAATATAGGAGAGATTAGGTATAATATTATTATTATGTGTTTGGATTGGAATGAAAGAAAGAGGATAAATAAATTGCATTTTAGTGTTTCAATCAACGGTGTTATACAGGGCTGAGGTCATAAAATATTTAATAAATTCGGGAAAATAGAATCATTACTTAATTCTTTTGTTATTTGTATTTAAGAAAAAAGAAAAGATCAGTGGTGCCTGTTTTGGCCGCCCCTATTTCTGGCCGCCCGTGTGCACCGCACACTTTGCACACATGGTAGCGGCGGCCCTGCCAAAGGCATAGAGGTACGGCTGTTTCACGTTGGGTGGAGGCTTTCACATTTTCTTCGACACACTGAAGGTTTATGTTGCAGCGCGTGTCTTCGGGAGAAGTCGCCATTACAACTATTAACGGTGGCGGGAAAATGTTGTAACTGAAGGGGTTGCGGCAGTGTTGGACTATATAGTCAATCTTAGACCTTGAACATGTATGTATGTGGTGGGGTCAAATATGATCGGGAGAAGCAAATAGTAAAAACTGTAGACGTCTGGAATGGGGAGGATACAACCTTGGAAAGAGTTCCATAATTGAAAGTTGGTGGTGGGGCACGGAATAGTGGCGATCTTGAAAATACAGTATATAGGTACATCACAGCTGCAACAGACAGCATACTGTAAAAACTTCGACAAAGCGCAACGTACTCGTGAGTGTGAAAGTTATGAATAATTTACTCCAAACAATTGAAAATGTGAAACAGCAAGTGAAATATACATCTGCGAAAGGCGGTGGTGTAAACAGTAAAAACAACCAATCCTATCCAATAGTACTAAACGAGCGGGCGTATCCGATAAACAAATCGAAAAGCAAATTCGTTTCTGTGGGATTGCGTTGTTACGGCTTTTTCGCACCTGCAGTGACAATCTACGGTCTCAAGAACGATTGGGTAACTTTCGACGGGGCAGAATGGAAAACATTCATAGACAATCAGGGCGCTGTAAAAGAGTACGTTACTAAGGGAACCATTACGCAGCCGATAATATTAAATCCAGCTAAACGCATTTGTTTTCAAACACTTGGGAGTAACAACAACAAAGTTATTCTGCTGCAAAATCAGTTTGGTTCGGACATATACCTGGGAATAGAGTCTTTGACTGATTTGTGGAACCTTAAAGCGGTAATCGATTACCGTTTGCAATATTTAAAGACTCTGGAGTTTCAGAAATTTTATAGCAGTATCGTCAAAGGGGTTTCGTCCTTAGGTGGCAATTGGCAGAATAATATTGTGAGTGTAATTGACGGTTTGAATGTGGTATCCGAAAACGGAATGTGTATGCTGGAAATGCTGAAATTTGCGGAGGGGATAATAGGGTCAGATATAGAAAAAGAATATATTGCACAAACACACGGTCTTGCTGTGTAGACTGTGGATTGCAATTCGGAAGCATCGACAATGTGGATGTGTTACGCCGAAGCATCACAACCAACCCCTACGAACTTGAAGTCTGCTGTAGAAATAACGCGAAGCAGGTTTCAAGACTTAAGCGTTTATGGAAGCGCATGCAAGAGTGTATGACGCGCTGGGAGTTGAAACGGACGAAGAATTTGCGAGATCCGGGAAACTGTATATAGGCGTTGAGCCAGAGGGCATGTGCGGTTTCCCTTCTGGGGAGTAAGTGTAACCTACAAATTTAGATTCGTCATGAAGGTAGGATAAATGTTTGGTATGATACTTCGTAAAATTCGGTAGCTTAGTGACGTTATGACGTCACAAAGATGGCCGCCGGGCGAAAATCTTAGTTAAGCATTCTAAAGTCTGGTTTCATGTGTAAGGAGTAAAAGTATCATACAAATTTTGATTCAGCATAAAGCTAGGATCAATATTTGAGATGATATTTCTTAAAATTGGGTAGCTTAGTGACAGGATCATGTCACAAAGATGGTCGCCGAGCAGATATCGGTCTACACTACATACCATACCTACCTTCAACGAACTAGGAGGTTTCAATTCGAATTTGTTAAACAGAATTAAGTGAATACAAAGTCTATATCAAATTATAAAGCAGTATCATGAAAACCGCTTGGCTGCCATCTTAGCTACCAACTTTCACAAAGTATCATCTAAATCATTGATCCTGTCTTCATGTTTGATTGAAATTAAAATTTGTATGATACTGGTAGTCCTCAGAAGTTGATCCTGGCCTTAAAACGGTATACTACGATTTTCACTTGGCGGCCATATTTGTGACGTCATGATGTCACTAAGCTACCAAATTTTACAAAATATCATCTTGAATAATAATCCTGGCATTATGCTGCACCGATATTTGTATAGTACTCTTAATCCTTACAAATGAAACCAGACTTTGGAATGGTAAACTACAATTTTAGCCCGGCGGCCATCTTTGTGACGTCGTAACGTAATTGAACTACCGAATTTCACAAAGTATCATCTCAAACATTGATCCTAGCTTTATGCTCAATCAAAATTTGTATGATACTTTTACTCCTTACACATGAAACCAGACTTTAGAATGCTTAACTAAGATTTTCGCCCGGCGGCCATCTTTGTGACGTCATAACGTCACTAAGCTACCGAATTTTACGAAGTATCATACCAAACATTTATCCTACCTTCATGACGAATCTAAATTTGTAGGTTACACTTACTCCCCAGAAAGGAAACCAAATCGTCCATTTTTGACCACCTGGCTCAACGCCTATTAGTCTGCCATAAGCTGCCCGCCCTAAAGAAATTCTTCTTTGTAATTCCTGGGTTTGATTGTCTCTATGAAATCTGATGTTATGTCCTAGCTAATTGTATTCGTTGACTATCCCTATAATGCTGAGCGTTATTTTCCATCCAATCACTTAGTTGGTCATAATCTTTGTCATTTCTCTATTTATTTTTAGTCCAACTTTCTCTGTTGTTTGTTCAAGTTGATTTATCATCATAGTCGCATCACGTAAGTTATCAGCTATTAACACATCAGCAAAGCGTAAATTGTTTAGTTGCTTTCCATCTATGCTAATGCCAACATCCCAGTCTAATGTTTTAAAAGCATGCTCTAATACAGTTGTAAACAATTTTGAGGACAGTGTGTCCCCTTGTCTAACGCCGCGTTCTATAGGGAATCTCTCACTATTCTTATGTAGTTTTATTATATATTATTATTATATTAAGCGGGCGTATCTGTAATCAATCCGGCATTGGCTTAACGCTGTTAAGATGCATCAATTTCAATAGTATCGAAGGCTTTTTGAAAGTCAACAAACACAAGTACGAGCGGCCTGTTGTATTCTATTGTCTTCTCGATAAGTAATTTTAAGGTAAGTAGATGGTAGTTTGCAGTGGCGGCTCGTGAGTTAAGAAAGAGGGTGGGCACAAGAAAAAACTTACCTATTTTTTGTACATAAAATCCATTCTCCTATTTTTCATGCTGGAAAAGACGTCTATGACTTTGTTGTCAAAATCCGGGATAGACTGGACGAACTTCTTTTCTATTGATAGGACCACCAATGCGTTCAGTCGATCTTTTTGCACACAATTAACTTCCATCATTGAAAAAACGTCACTTTTGTCTTTGAATTCAAACGCGCGGTTGCGCGAAAACAGCGGTCCAAAGTGCAAATTCAAACGTTGACTTTAAATGGGGAACACTCTGCTCGGTGCCCCATTCGCCTGGTATATCGCATATAGCGAAGATAACCGATAGGCAACCGAATCATCCTCTAAATAGGTACAAATCAGAGCGTTCCGCGGAACATAGTTTTGAGCGTGTTAGCCGCGCCTTTGGTGCGGAAGGAAAATTTGATACCATCGTTAAAATAATTAAATTAAAATAATGCACTGAATTACATGCGAATTTCTTTCTGTGTTTATCTTGGTGGTTTGGTGGGCACGTGCCCTTGTGCCCTTTAGTACAAGCCGCCACTGATCAAAACATGTCGACAACTAAAAACAACCGGCTGAATATAATTAATTATACCATGTTTCTCATTATGAACATTGGAACGTAGGAGTTTTACGTGGGAAATAAGGGTACTTTGCGTTATGTTACTGGATAAGTAGTATTAACAGCATAAATACAAAAACAACATATTCCTACATCACCGCATACATATTTCACGTAGGTATTCTAAATTTTTTCGCAAATACGGTGTTAAAGTAATTCTTCAGTAAGATTGAAATTAGCAAGAATTGGTTTATCTATGTACTTGCACTTGTACTTGTGCGCAAAGTTTGGTGTTCAAGTTCAAGTCTCGAAGAGCATTTATTTCTATTTAGCTTTTCTGTATTCCATTAGTGTAACAGAATATTAAAATTGTTATACCTGTATTTAAAGAACAGGGAAAATAATATAAAGGTTTGCGGATGTAAAAAAGTGAATTTATTTTTGAAACGCCAATTAGTTTAAGTTTGTATCATGGACCAAGCAATAATTGTTTTTTAACATAAAACAACGTCTATCGCGTTACAATAAAAACAATTATGACGCATTCAAAAATAGAACTTGCTGATAGGTGATTGTATATGCGTAAATCAAGCGTTTTACCACTAAGCTATTGCGGCAAAAATAGGTGTTGTCGAAAGCGCATACTTCAGATTTTAATATTACTAAAGAATTAATTTAAAGCCTTACAGAAAACGAAAAAAATATAATTAAATATGGCTGTTGCAGATATTATAAGACGGTTCTAATTGCCGTTAATTATGTACTTGAATGGTAACCATGCTTTTGATTTGACGGATACTAATGGGAAAAATAGGAAATAATTGATATTATATAAAGTTAATTTCTAATAATTGTTTTGGCACGTTGCATTAAAAGTTGAAGTAGTACCAGTAACAACTAATAATTATGTAAAAACATTTTTGTCAATTAATTATCTTATTTAAATTTAGCAATGTATTCAGAAGTTGAATATTTGTTTATATACTTTGTACTTTTTACACTATACCGTTATAAGTATTGGTTTACCTATTTGGATAAGTATTTAACGTATTATTACCAATGTTCTTTAAGATAATTAACTCATATTTAAATAATTTCAATTTCATTTTCAATTAACTAAGTGGTTTAATCGTGCCGCAGGGCATCTTCTTATTTGTTTTACGGCGTCAATAACAACTTAATTTGAATTTTTATAATTTCTTTACCAACTTTTTTATTTTGGCTAACACGGGGATTTACGGAGTATATTAAAGAGACAAAAATTTCCATTTTTGGAATGAAACCTTATGGTGTAATAATGGCTTTAATTCTGTAAGGGAAATTTATGGGAGTAATAATGAGAGGCAAGACCCTTAAACCTTACTCCTTCTGAAAATGGTTTCTTATACATAAGATTATTAACGCAACTGATATACAGAGTGGTCCAGCAACGTTGCTCCTCCCCCCTTAAAATTGCAACCTAACGCATATGTGTAACAACATCTAAGATTTTTGTATTTTTTATAGTGTTAGGAGCGTTTTTCGTTGAAAGTTTTTATTCAACTCGCAGATAAGATTGTTTCAAAGAAACCAAGCTTCGTATATTTCTTGTATACTTATCGTAAGGTTAGAGTGTTGGAATTAAGCCGTGCTTGGACCTTTGACAGACGAGGGTCGCAAATGAGCGACACCACATATGGAAACATGAGAAAGAAAAGGACTCACCAATGTGTTGCTGTTATTAAGTACTGTAGTATAACTCACCGGGGGGGCCACCCCTCTTTACTCCGTTGAACGGGCAGGTTACTGGTAACACGTGGATGGAATAATTAACCCTTTGATTGGACCGCTCAGGTGATAGTTAACTTCCACATCATTGACCATTAGCTAATTACTTCTGTTTTAATACCATTTGAACACCTAAAATCCAGTAGCACTGGCGCACTCTCGAAAGAGTCAATAGGGGATTGATTAGATCCCCTTAGTCTCTGTGACACACGATGAACTGCAAAGAACGTATATGTCACAGGATTTTGGAGTCTACTGCTCCGTGGAATCGTACTGTTCCGGGCCAATTCTGTGCACCCTAAGGTGCCAATAGGGGATTGATTAGATCCACCTACGTCTCTGTGACAACCGTGCGAACTGCCCAGCACGAAACATGTAACACAGGATTCTTTGGGGCAACTGCCCCAGCAATTCCTTAAGACTACCGTGGCTAGCCACACTTGTACAAGCTTTTAATATCACCTGGCCAAACTCTAAGATCTCTCAATCACAACCACACGCATATAACGAGCAATACTGATCAGCAATCACACTTTAATTGTAGCTACATACCAGAATATTCAATCACTAGTGCACTATAATAATTAGCTAGCTATTGCATAACACATCCAACCCTAACAAGACGTCAAAACCATCTCTCCCTCGCACACGGGCTTTCTTTCCTCCGCCCCCGTACTTAAGACGTCTGCCCCGTATTTCCACTCTCTCGAGGTCAAGAATGCGACCCTAAAATCTCAATTAGTTACGCACACATGGCAAATGTTGATTTTACTCAGATATTATTAAACTTTAAAGGAACAGTTTACCTTTCTTTATTCGAATCACCAAAATATATACAGTTTATACCAAAATAAATTTTTACACCTAACAATAGTGTACAAATACATACATAGTTGGTTTTTGTCAAACTGATTTCTTGTTGTTGTAATTAACAGTTTCAGTAATATTAGTTATATTAGTATTTAATAACAAAAGCACCGTACTATACTAGAAACTAAGAAAGTGAAAAATTACAATGAAATAATAGCAAAGTTTTATTTAATTCAATAAATTTAAATTATCTCCAGCCCCTTCCATCCATTTTAAAAACGATCTCAAGACTCGAGCAAGCGTTTCATGCGTAATTGATGTATACATACCTCGGCTATTCTATTTTGTAAATCATGTTCACAGGGCCGTAGATCCTAGGTGCGTTTATTTCTAGAGGCCCGTGTGTCTTATATTTTTTCGAATTGTTATGGTAGGTTTACTGTTTGCATGCACAAAATAAAACAATTTATGAATCTTGATAGTACTGGCAAATTTGAATGCACAGTGAACGCCTCTGCTGACACAAAATCCTGGGTCCTCCACCACTTTGCGACACAAGAAAAATTCAAAATTAAGATTTGCTGTTTATTCTTATTTTAGGGTTTTCTGTTCATGTATTTTTCTAAGTGAAATATTGTATATTGTGCCTTAAAAGGTTCGTGGCCCTAGTGGGCTTAATTGATAAAACGGACCTGCATGCTCAACTATTTCTTTATTGGAAACCAAACAAAAAGTCTAGTAGATTGACATCACAACTTTTTAGTGGCACAGCGTTTGTACCAATCCAATTTCCTCCAAATACATTATTTATCTAAGTAATTCCTAACAATCCAGCTATATTGAGTGCTACTCAGCCAGGATGTTGGTACCAAAGTTTGTGTCGTACATCTTCGAAAAACCCGGGTAAAATTTTTGCAGGAAAAATGAATCCACGTGGCAGAAGTGTGTTCCAATAATGTGGTTACCTACCAAGCTACGCCAAAGATTTATAGAAAAAAAAACCTATTTAAAAATGGGTAACACGTATCCTGTGCGAATTCTCTTGTGCGTACTAACAGCAAAATCGATTTCATCTTTATATGTTTAATAAAAGAATTCTTCGTATTCTTTGTGCTTGGATTCTCATTTCTTGAGAAGGTATTTATTATCGTTTATAATAAGTAGCATACGCGTAATTTAACTAATACGTAACTTGGTGCAGAGATGTTGATCTTACCAGGTAGAAGTAATAAATCTTCATGCTGATTATTAATTTGTGATATTCTATAGCTAATATGATTCTAATACTTGTATATCTAATTTGCATAATGAATATGAATTAGGTAGGTACTATTTTTGTTGCTAGTATGAATTTATGGTACTTATAATAAAGTCATCAAATATAAGTTATTAATCTTCGTGACTACATATACGCATATTTTTTGTTCGGTTTATTACAATAAATTGTGCTATAAGTAATTAGAAAGGCCAGAAAAAAACTTATAATTGTTATGTTTGAAACCGAAATAGCACAGTAATTATAGTGATGTAAGATAAAAATTCAACAGGTAACACATATGTAAAATATACGTTAACATTTATAAACCTAAATGTCGTTGCAGACGATGCCTTATCATAAGTAATATTATATGCGATCACGATTTGCAACTTCATTCAGGTTAGTTTGTCAAAACTTTTTCTGATTTACTGTCATAAAATAATTATACCACTTATTGAACAAGATCAATAATTGTTTGAGCAAAAAATTAATTAGACTGGTTATTATTAAAGTATTACTTAAGTTATTTTAAAAGCTTTATGTATAATTTTTGTAGGTATTTTTTTATAGATCGAAGGTTCTGACGCTTTCAATATATTTGTTGGCATTGAACAATATTGGCGACTGTTTAAAATATAGGTTATAATATTACACAGAAAGGCAAATATATGATTTGCATTGTATAGTTGGAATTTACATTAAAATATCTTTGCGGTGATGTGTCATGCAAGATTTTTGTTTGAAATCTGAATCTGAAAAATACAAGTTTGTCTTACAGTAAGCATTCTATAATTAAACGGATTGCTAGAACAGGCATAAACCAACTTTGTTAACATACTTATAGGTAAAAGCAATGATAAAACAATATTGTATATCAGGATTTGCTGTACGACGGTGATTGATTTTTAAATCAGTATTAATCAGTATTATTACTATGCATGACATTTTCTTCTGGAAGCTTAAAATATGTATAGATTTTGCTACAGTCTGTTGAAATAACGATTTCTGTACGTTTCTATTGCCTTCGGTTTTTATTATTTAAATAAGAACTTTAATATTTAGCCATTAGCTAGTGATAAATTGCGCCATTAGTAACAATGAATACAAAAATCTTTATAATGCATTATAAAACGTGCATAGAACCATTTAGTATTCGCTATTTGTTTTCCTTAATCCTACGTCTAATAAATTCAACAACATAGGTAGTTACTATACATAATTTAGCAATTTATGTACCTAAATAGTGCTTAATTTAGTATGACGGATGTATGGCACATCATTGTAAAGTTGTTTTATGGTAGTTTCCAAATAAGCAAAGTAATTTGCAACGTCAAAAAATGAGCGAAACAGTTTGTTTGGACTTTCGCACAAATGTTTTTTGCATCTTAAAGAAAGTAAAGTATTTTCATGAATATTCCGGCGTTCCATTAAATTACCACAGTCACAAGCTATCTATTATTCGAAATATTCAGGCAATGATAGTCAAAACATACCCGTCAAGTTACACACGCCAACAATGTTTATGGTTTTACAGTACGTTTTTATAAATTTTAAATGAAAACCCGTTTAACATGCACTGGATGTAATTTATGCCTCTGTTTCCCTTATGCATTTGTACACTTGATTTAGAGACATGCAACAACACAATTAAAAACAGAAGGCCTCAGAGACCGGTTGCAACAATGAGCAAAAAGATAAAACCGACAGAAACAGGCTTTTAGAACTATTTTTTGCAAGTCCGAATTTTGTGTGTTTGTTTTAGTTGTTCTAGCATCAGCTACGTTTATATGTATTAATAATAGTAATTAAAGGGCTTTCAAATAACCTAAGATGTATCTCAATCGAATTTTTATATATTGAATGAGCATATATTACAGACAATATTAAAAAAAATCATGGTGGCTTAAATTTTTAAGATTTGAATTCTGTTTTTATTTTGAAACAAAAAGAGTGAGCAGAAATCTTTCTAATTTTTGAATTTATGGTACTAGCACGTAGAAATAATCTTACGTATCAACTTAAGCGGAATATGGCATACAGGGTTATTCACGAAAAGTAATGAGTTTACATTATATATTCTTGTGTAACCTATTTTACTACGCATAGTTCACCTTAATTGTAATTTGAAATTGTTATATATTAGGAATCACGAGTCTCTTTTTCTATTTCAGTAACAAATATTTCTAAAATATTGGTACACTTACGCAGCCATTCATGTGTTATTGCGGCATTCCCTGTAATTTAAAATGCAGATGTTTTCTTCGTTGTTAATACATTTTAATAGGTATGACATATAATTATCAAATAATAAAGTACCAATATGTTAAGAAAAATTTGTCACTTAAACAGAAGTAAGTTATCTGTGATTCCTAATATACAAAAATTTCAAATTATCATTAAGGTCAACTCTGACTTGTAAAATGGGTTATGTAAAAACATATATGTAGGCTCATTTTCGTATGTTAATAACCCTGTATTTAAAGTAAATTCGTATCGCTTCTGGCAACCAGATGTAGGTAATACTAACTTCTCATTTTGAAATACATAGCTCTATATTTATAACTCACATTTTAAATGTAGCTCACATAGCTTTACAATGATACACACCTTACATCTTTCTTCTCCAAAAACAAAAATGTAGTAGGTCACTACAGATAAAATTTCGAAAATTTATCAATGCCGTTAGAAACATGCTATATCTATAATTATAAAACACATCTTTAGCAATCTCTTTAACAATATTTATAAGTATGAGAGGAACGTGCATTTACATAATGATAATGTGTTTTATGGTCACGAATGTTGGGGCACAGTATGATTCTAATGTGTATGGGCTATTACAAAATGTAAAGTTTATATAAATTGGGTTAATGGTTACTGAGTACTGAGGTATTAACCATAAATTTTCAAAAAAATTTAAGGCATAAATAATCAAAAAATGTTTATGAACATTAATTTATTGCTTTATCCTGCTTTAGTGCCCTAGATAGCGCTGCTGATGCTATTAAATTCTTCAGCTGAGTCGTAGTTTATCAATGCTGAGACGAGGTGGAAATGTATCATTCACTAATCAACTAATAATAAACTAATAAACAGAAATATCGTGTAAAGGAAGATGACTAAGGCCGTTCAACGTGACCTGCCCTATTAGAGAAGTTGTTCGTTTATTAGAGTTTCATCAAAACTATTGTTGGGGTCGACCTTACCGGCGCGGCGGCGTATAAAAAATACTGAATATTACATTTAAATGCGGTTGCGGCGCTTCTGCATTTCATTTATGCAGTTCTTCGGTAAACAAACAGCGCATGCGATCAGAACTCACTGGCGGCGACAAGCAGGTGACATGCAACAAAGCAGAACTACCAAAAGATACAAAAGTGGAAGTGGTGAAGAAAGTAGTATACCCTGCCTTGGTGTACGGAAGCGAATCTTGGCCAATCACAGACATACAAAAGAAGAAAATAAGAAGCACAGAAATGAGATTTTGAAGGAAAATAGAAGGAAAAACCAAACTGGATAGAATTAGAAATACAACTTATAGGGAACAACTGAAGGTGAAAGCGGTAGATGACGTGGTAGCAGAAAGATAGTTAGGTTGGTTGGGGCATACGTACAGAATGGGTGAGAATAGAATGGTAAAACTAATATAGAAGTAAGACCGCAAGGGAAAAACCGAGAAGGAAGACCAAGAAAGACATTGACTGGAGGTGTAAGAATAGCAGCGGAAGAAAGAGGAAGAAACTGGAACACAGTGAGACAAACAGCACAAGATAGGAACGAGTGGAAGAAAAGGTGCCGGAAAAACGAAAATGGGGAAGGATGACAACCGACCGACACCAAGCCTTACAGCGTCAAGGTAGAAAGGCTAAGGATTATGCATGTATGTATTACATTTAAATGCGGTTGCGGCGCTTCTGCATTTCATTTATGCAGTTTTTTGGTAAACAAACAGCGCATGCGATCAGAACTCACTGGCGGCGACAAGCACGTGACATACAACAAATAATAAAATACTAACTTACTTATTTGTCAATAAATATTGGCAGTTGTACTAACTGGGGGTCCTCCAGCCTTCTATCTTCTGGTACATCAATCCTGTAGAGGGAACTCTGCAACTGGACCATGTCAAGTCAGACACTTTGTTATGCACATGGAGTCCCAGGGGTACATTCCCCCTCAGCTTGATATGCGAAGGGGAGACTATAATGAATGACCTTTCCCCACGTAAAAATCAGCCGATGCCCTCCTGGCATTGACGTAACATTCATAGTAATAATAATAAGTATTCAAACTATGCACCTTTACGAGGAAACCTCTACCAGCTGACTACCTCCTCCAATCATTGCTAGGGAAATAATGATTAAGCATGCCACATACACTGTCTATTCATATAGCTACTTCTATTAACTACACTATTGTTTCTAACAACGACTTAGATAGACACACCAATCTTGTATAATGACAATAATAGGACTCACTGCATATAAACCACATATAATAACCAGTGGATAATACGTAACCATTTGGGTAAACGCATATAAAACTTTATGGGATGTAAACCATAACCTCGCCAGGGATGTCACTGCTTATATTAGTTGATATTGCAATTGGAGTCCATATATATACAGGGTGTCCCAGACTTCACTCCCCAGGCTTGTAACTTCGTTATTGTTAACAATACATAAAATAAAGTATATATATTCTTAAATGGGAGGAAATTCTCTATACGATAGGAAAAAGCAATTTACAAAAAGTGCGTTAGTGTAATGACAGCTATATTCAACTTTTTTTTTCAAATAGCACAGTATACTTTTTTTTTAATATTCAGGTAGTACCTTTTATTCCCTTTACAGCCATATAAATTAATATGGGCCTTACATGGGAAAATTTTCGAAAAAAACTTGACCTAAAGTTTGCCATGCAAAAAATTGAGGTTTATAGTGTTTATCTAGTAGGCGATGAAATCAACAGCTTTCTACAAACAAAAATGTGTTTTTATTCGAATAGCAATTAAATGTATGCTATCAACTACATCTAATAAATACAAAGGTTTATTTTTAGTGTATCCACATTTATAAAAGGCATGTATTAAAAAAAACGCACCTTTTGAATAAATTTTATTCCGAGCAATATCCTGAGAGAAGACATCCTGATCATAAAACGTATAAAAATTTGGAAAACAATCTTAGGGAGCATGGATCTTTTGTAATAAATAACAGTATACCGCTTCCTAGGAACAGACATGCTACTGATGAAGGACATACGGTAGCTGTTCTTGCTTATACGGAGGTCAATCCTACATCTTCCTTAAGAGAAATAGCCGCAGAGTGTGATATTGCAAAATCGTCAGTGCAACGCATTTTAAAACGAAATCATTATAAAGCATACAAATTTAAGCGCATACATAAGATTCACCCCGGCGATTCAGAGAGGAGACTTGGATTTATTGCATGGGTTCTAGTGCAGTATGATCACCAACCTGATTTTTTGAGACAAATAATGTGGTCTGACGAAAGTAGATTCCATAACAATGGATTGGTTTCAACACAAAATTGCAGATACTGGTCCACAGAACAGCCACACTGGCTGAGAGAAACGAATAATCAATGCGTTTTTTCAATAAATGTTTGGTGTGGAATTCTTGATGGGCGTTTAATAGGGCCACATTTTTACGATGGGACACTAACTGGCAATCGCTATTTACATTTTCTAGAAGAGATATTGCCAGAACTTATGGAAAATGTACCTCTTCATATAAGACAAAATATGTTCTACCAACAAGATGGTGCTCCAGCACACAACAGTGCGATCGTACGAAATTATTTGGACACTAATTTTCCTCAACGATGGATGGGAACACATGGCCCGGTGGAATGGCCAGCTCGCTCTCCCGACCTCACGCCGTTGGACTATTTTCTGTGGCGTTACTTGAAGGAACGTGTTTATAAGGTAGCAGTCATACATGTGGATGACCTAAAAGGCAGAATAAGAGAGAAGTGTGCAAACATTTCCATGCACACTTTATTAGAAGCGACAAACAAACATTTTCTGCATCGTCTAGAGATATGCTCTAATAATAATGGAAGCAATTTTGAACAATTTTTATAATAATTTGTAATTATTGCTCATTAGTTTTGTAATTATTAGTTAATTAATTGCTATTCGAATAAAAACACATTTTTGTTTGTAGAAAGCTGTTGATTTCATCGCCTACTAGATAAACACTATAAACCTCAATTTTTTGCATGGCAAACTTTAGGTCAAGTTTTTTTCGAAAATTTTTCCATGTAAGGCCCATGTTAATTTATATGGCTGTAAAGGGAATAAAAGGTACTATCTGAATATTAAAAAAAAGTATACTGTGCTATTTGAAAAAAAAAAGTTGAATATAACTGTCATTACACTAACGCACTTTTTGTAAATTGCTTTTTCCTATCGTATAGAGAATTTCCTCCCATTTAAGAATATATATACTTTATTTTATGTATTGTTAACAATAACGAAGTTACAAGCCTGGGGAGTGAAGTCTGGGACACCCTGTATACTCACCAACTGTCTCGAAGCTATTGTTGGCAATGATGATTGCCGTCTTTCCTGGACTCATGATTTTCGTTTTGCTCATATTTATTTTCAAGCCAATGTGTTCAGGTACTTGTGGTAATTGTCCGAGCGTTGTTTCCAACTCTTCCATACCGCTACTAATTAAAATTATATCATCCGCGAAACGGAGATTTAAATAGGATCCGTCGATGTTCAAGCCCTTCTTCCCCTATGCTAATGTTTTGAAAATATCCTGTAATATGAGAGTAAACAGAGAAATTGTGTCTCCTTGTCGGACTCCTTGTTTAACATCAACTTTGTCTGTTTTTAAATATTCGTCCATTTTTACCTGTACGTTTGCGTTTGTGTATATATATTTCAACAGTTTCGTGTATCTCAAGTCAACGCGTGTACGGTTCAGGCTTTCTAGAATTGACCACGTTTCGATGAAGTCTCAAAGTTTCGATGAAACTTTGTGGTAATCGACAAAGGCCATGTGGAGGTTGTTCTGTGTAGTTTTTTCCATAAGGGTGCGGATAGTTTGTAGGTGATCAATTGTACTGAACCCTTTCCGAAAACCTATTTGCTCTACCGGTTGTAGAAGTCCAGCTTATTTGATATTCGGTTTGTTAAGATGCTTGTAAGCAATTTATAAATGTGGCGAATCAGTCTATGGTTTTCTAGGATTTTGTTATCCCCGTTCTTAAAGAATAGAATCACCTCTGATGTTCCACGAGTATTTCCACACATTTTCAACATTTCATTTGTAATTTGGTCTGCTCCCGGAGGTTTTCTATTGTCATGGGTTCTATCCGTTTATGATTTATAGAGTTTCTAATAAAAGTCTTTACAGCGTTACTAATTTGTGTTTTATCGGTTAAAACGACTCCTTCGGCATTTTACATTTTTTGGATATTTCGCCTACCTCTTGACATATTTGATCGAAGTACCTTTATGTTCGCACTATCTCGATTGTGTTTTGTGTCACTTTTGTATTGTATGCTCTAAGAGCTTTCCGAATGTTTACTGATGTTCGTGTTTAGCTGTTTGTATTCCTGTGTAGCCGCGCCCTGTATTTTTTTGTCTTTGTTGCATAAGTTCAATTGTTTCTGGACTTAATTTATAGTATTTTTTCTTGCGTTTCGTGCATATCTTTTTTGTTAATTAATGTCGATCTTATCATATTTGTTAACTCATTTAGTTCAAGATTCTTCAATGCGTCTGTAGGATTTAATTTAGTTTCGGGTATTTGTTGATATTCATCGACATGTTCGCTTAATTGTTTGTTGGGTACAAACTCTCCTTCCCCATTAGTTTTTTCGTCTCATTGCATATGTTTATTTTGAAAGTTGCTCTTACTAACCTATCATTGCTGCCCGTATCAAATCTATTTAGGATGGAGGCGTCGCGTCGGTAGAAATGGTCTTATTGTTGTATATGTTAATGTGAAAAAATATGCTACAGGGTGTTTCCGATACGTGCAAATAATAACAATAGTTTTTATCAATTAAAAGTTTTAAATATGCTGTGAATTAGTTGAATACCACCTTCCATATAGTATTACGTATACCGTATAGCTTCTAATGGTAATAATAATAATAATAATACGGAAAGTAGGTACCTATACAATTATACTACGCTAAACTTACGTTTCAGCTTGGGTGAGTTCTATTTCTATTTTCTAAACAAATGTTTGTGACGTAAATGCTGCCGTAGTGCGATATATGTAGTAAATCATGGCATTTTTTAATATCCTAATTTAAGCAGAGAACCTTTGCTGCTATTTCGGGAACATGATAAATTCCCGTAACCGGTTAGTTGTCTAAAATTGTCCGTTAGAAACTATTGTTGTTTAATATTCATTAGCTTAGTTCCTACAGCATCGCGGGTACCTGCACTCTTTGAGGGTTTTCTTAAACATGGTAGATCTATCAATCATATTGGTTTTGCATTGCCTTTGGTTAAAATACGCTTCTTGTTGATTAGTTTGCTACTGGGCCACCTGCCAGTTTGCCCTTAAGGCTGATCCTCCCGGCCAAAATTGGTTATTTTTTCATTTTTTGGGTGTAATTCATTTTTTTTATTATATGTATCATACATCAAATTACGCGTATTTTTAATATCTACCCCGCTGAATATGTTTCATTATTTTAAAAAAATGTATCACGTAAAAAGTAGACCGCAATCGTTTTATTTTTATTGTTTTTGCATTCTTTGGTATCTAGATCTAAAGATAGCCTTTTAATTTTTTGGATTAACATTAATAATACTATTCCCTAGCCCGCTGAATCTAAAACAAGACGAAGAAAAAATTATTTATTTAAATAAAAGCAAGAAGGTAGAGGACGATGTATCTTCATGTCTACGATACTTTGAGAAAAGAAAATAAGCAGACATGTGTAAAATGCTGTACTTGATATAAATCAGTAATAACCAGTTTAAAAAAAAGGTGTATTGTTTAAATAATCACATGTCATTTTTGTATATTTTGCACATTTAGTTCTCCACCTTGGCCGCGAGAGGCGCTGTAGATTGTTCAGGTAGAAACTTCCGGTGCAAGCCAACTTTATTACGGTGATGGGTAGATAATCGTTTTATTACCCGGCCATAATGGAACATTTTATGTATTGACAAACCAAATGAGTCTTTGAATTCAAAAAGTTGCAAACTAACAAATAAAAGAAAATTATAATTAGTCTTACTAGATTCATGGCGATATCTATGCAATTGTTATGTATTTTAAAAACATGTATATATACCGTATGTCTCCGAATACAGTTTACAAGAGGAACAAAAATTTATTTTTGATTTTACGAAAAAATGACGAAAAAATAGAAAGTTTTGCTTGATTTGAAATACATATGTACCTATTTCTGTTATTAAAACTATTTATGTTATTCTTTTTTTTATCAAATTTTTTGGTATCACTATTTTCGTTCCTGCAGTACTTTTTAAAAGTCTGTTTTAGTTGGCTTTGAAATGTTAACAAATTTATGTTTTCGAATTTAGTTTAGTAGAGAGAAAAAAATGTTTATTTTTCATTTTATAAAAAATACTTTTGTGTGTAGAAGCCTGGTCCATTTCTCAACATTTTCTTTTGAAATTCGTAGGAATCACTATTGCTGTTAAAAGGCAAAGCAGCACCTTTACACCTTGCTGTGTACCCACCTTTCAACGAAAAGTTTACCCTTTTTCCACCAACAAATTTTTCTACAATAGAGTTGTAACATTCCGCCAAATTGTTGTTGACGTTATGCAACAAGCTCCACGCATGATCTGCCACTCTCCTGTAGCGCGAAACAATCTCATTGTAAAAATTATTTTGTTTTAGCTTTTCTACCGCATTTGCTTCTCCTACCACTCGTTTCAAAATTCTTTTTTCTTCGGTGCCAAAGAGCTTTGGTTACGAATGCATTCCGTATGATCTCCAAACACATGTAATGGTCCGTTTTCTATATCCCGTTTTAATTGCATTACTCTCTCTGGGAATGCTATACCATCAAATTTTAGTCCAGAAAACTATGGCTGAACTAATACCTATTCTCAGTTTCTCCAGTTTTAACCCCAAAACCTTTCTTTGTTCAATGTCGTATGCGGTATTATTGCTTCCCTATATGTGTTATATACGTGACCAATACTGGATTTTGGAATTGCACTATAGAATGGAATACACTAAAAATAGAATTGTTGATTATTTTATTGTAGATACGAAACACAGAAAATCCGATATAAGAATTGATTTGTATTTTTTAAACGAATGTGTTATACACATTTTCGTATTGTTACTATAATAGCATTTCCTTCTGATAATTCATAGAAATCTTTCTACCATGATGTTTGCGTGTATCTGTTTACACGTCGTGTTATTATATGACAGATTGTAATGAAATGTGGAATAGTCGAGTATAACGAAAATAGATCGATGCTAACCGATTCGAAAGCAACCTGACAGCAAAAACAAAATTTATACATGTTTTTTGATGTCAATTATTTGGAAACATGAAGCTTTATATTAGAAAAACTATTAATTTATTTTTATTAATAATATTTATTATTAATTAATAAAGAACATTTTCTCCGAAGTTTCTAGCACTAACTTTAAATTCAAGAGATGATAACAGGATGCATAGACATACAATACTTTTTGTTTATTCACCGCCTCAACTCGCCCGCAAGGCTTTCAAAAATCATTAATACTGACATATAATGATGTACTTCAAGATTTATTGTTGTAACTGAGTTGTTAAAATAAAACGGAAAAGTAGCTTTCAGCCCTAAATTAGCTGTAACTTTAAAAAAGGCCAGAGTTTTTTTTTTAATAAGCAAGTTGAGGTTGTTTTCGTTGAAATGAATATGTAAGAAAGATATACTTAGCTTCGAATGATTTTATATACCACCAGTTTTATTATTTTCCACCAAAACTAAAAAAATATTGTAAAAGTTGGAAATAATGTCGGCGAACGCACTGGAGCTTCTCATAAATTGTCACAGGTGAACTCCCCGTATTCATCATTTAAGCACGAGTTTTATTTACAGTTTAAATAAGCCTGCACATCGAAATTGCAATTTTAAGTGTGAAAGCGATCGGACAAATTAAATATTTTAATAAGTACCTCGACTGCAAGGTCATAATATCTTCTGCGTTCAAAATAAACATTTTTTACATTTAGCAACATGCTTTATTATTATTTATTATTATATTTTGCAAAAGGATCTATTTCTAAATTATGAGCAGGGCATCCGTTAGGTGGAAAGGTAATTAGCTTATATAGGAAACTTTAAACTAAGTACAACTTTTATAAAGTCCAAGTAGTACACATCAGTAGTGCGCCAGAGCCACTAGAGAGATAAATAATTAAAAATGTAAAATTACATATTCTGACGAGAGTCTAATGTATGGAGAAGAATGTATATTAAATATAAGAAAATTCTAAAGCAATTTTCTGATTCCTTATCTTTATCCTAACAACCCTCAGCTTACAACACAAAGTGAACAAACCATGATTTTCTAAATTTAAGAATACGATTAAGACCCAATGCAACGAGATTAATTTAATAATATTAAGAAATATAATTACATAAATACAACGCAGGCTATGCACAATATACGGGGTGTGTATAAATTAAAGAAGAAGCTACAAGTGGCGATGTTCTTCGCATAATCCTGAGTCTAAAATCCTAATACTGAAATGTTGTACCATGCTTCCTGCGTCTGCACGAGGTCCTCGAAGTTGAGACTCTTTTAATATAGGATATTAATCGATATCTATTGATAGAAAAAATGCAATTAAAAAGAATTGTGAATATTCTATTTCCGTAGATGTGGTTTTTCTGTCTCCACGGTTTGTTTTTAATATTCATTTATTAACTTATTTTTAGAAATAATACCTTTTGAAACATTGCGAAACAGTAAGTACGGTATTGTTAAATTTTGACAGTATAAAATCAAATTAATTCAACTTCCTCGGTCTAATTTTGTGTTACCTTTGTTACTTGTATAGTTTTTCTTAGTTCTTGTGTTTCTGTGTTTTTTATTATCTTATTTCGTGCAATTATAATGAACTTTACGTTCAATGAGATTGCCTAATTGTACGTGGTATACGGTTTCTGTAATGGAAATACTAGTATGGCAGAACAAGAATACCGGGCACGTTTTCCGAACTGAAGGCATCCTAGAGGAAATGTATTTCGAAGACTGGATCAACCTGTCCGTGAAACTGGTTCGTTTGACAAAAGAAATGCGAACGCTGACCGACCAAAGCAAAGGCGCACAATACAGCGGGAAAAGCAAATCCGCCGTGAGTCCCCGGCAATTAGCTGCAACATTAATTATCCCTAGGAACACGACCGTACATTTGGTTCTATGAGAAATCCTTCTTCATCCATACCAGGTCTGCATAGTTCAGCATTTCTATGAAAACGATAACATATCCCAAATTGAATGTTTACAACACGGCTTTAAATAGATTTTGTGACTATGGTGGCTTCGTAAGACGTATAATTTGGAGCGATGAGTGCACGTCTACCGGAGGTGGCGTGTTTAATATGCATAATGCTCACTATTGAGCTGAGGTAAACCCATACGATATTCGTGAATATGGTCACCAAAGAAGGTTTTCCGTTAATGTATGGCTGGGCATAACAAAACAAGGGTTGTTGGACCAATTTACCTACCAAATCGTGTTAATGCCGATGAATACTTAAGTGTTTTGGAAAAATTATTGATGACATTCCGTTGAACGTACTACGTAATATTTTTGCCCGTAATGTAAGAGAGTGGTTGGAGGAACATTTCCCAAACAGATGGATTGGTCGCGGCGGTTCTATTTTATGGCTTGCGAAACCACCAGCTCTCAATCTTTTAGACTCTTTTGTCTGGGGCTTTATTAAAGATAAAGTTTATGTTGCGCCTCCACCAAACTTTGACGTAGTTAGAAACATACTTAACGCGGCAGTATTAGACAGTACACCAGAAATACTAGAGTGAGTAACGCAAACGATACTACGAAGATTGCAACTACCTTTATGGTTTTCAATTCGAAGAATTATTATTATAAAAAGATTATCGTTGTAAGTAGTTAGTTACCGTGCATAGTAACAACACATGCTTGGGTGCGGTGCAAATGTATGTTTCTTTTAAATGGTCCCTCAGAATACTGGAAGCATGGTACAACATTTTAGTATTAAGATTTTCGACTAAGAATTTTACGAATAACATCGCCACCTGCAGCTTTTTCGGTAATTTATACAGACCCTGCAAAGATAGGAATACATACAACTTATTTCAAGAGAGGCGGCCGTGGGCTAGAAGATGCCCCGTTAGACTTCAACGCCGAAGGTCCTATGTTTAATTCCCAATAACGGAAGATCAGATTTTTAACGGCCGTTCTCCCTCGCAAGGCAATGACAAACCAGCGAAGTATTCTGCCTAGTAAATCTTCTCTGGAGTAGAAGTGTTTACACTTCCCGTGGTTCGGAGCCCACGTTAAGCTGTAGGTCCTCTATGTGGTACTTTAAACGCGCAACACAGGCATAGGAGAGAAAATCGCTAGGTATCGTAAGAGATAAAGTACTCGAAGAAGAAGATTTCCCAAGAACTACAAACTTCCTTTGTTTTTTCACTGTAGAGGATATACCTGGCAAATTAACGTTTCCAATCCCAATCACACTACAAACATTAGAGGACACTATTCTTACTGTTGTAATAATGTCGTGAAGTTTGAGTTTTAGTTTCCTTAAATTTATAAATAAAACTTTTCTGACTAAACGAGTAAAAATTAGTAATGTCTAATAACAATAATAAGTACAGGTTACATTTCTCAGCTAATGAATTTTGTGTGGAATTAAGAAAATCTGATAATCCTTGTATACATGAAAGACCCCCTTTAATTTTCGACAAGAAATCACCCCCTAAACACTTTCGCACTTATTGGGAAACACTATGTATAGCTAACAAACTTCATTTTCTTTTTTATCAATCTTATTTAAAGGCAAAATATGGCAAACTGTGATCATTTATAAAAGTTGCTCGTAAATGAATTTATATCACTCGCCGTTTTCAGCGTTGTATTGAACTTTATGAACGAATCATAACGTTATTTGCTTGTTCTTATCTTTGATTTTTACAAATTCTAAATTGATTTACCATAATATCACAAGTTGCAATGTTTGGTGAATCAGAGATTATATTGTCTCAGCAAACATAGTAAATTAAATATAATAATAAGCCAAATTTCTCTTCTACTTATCGGAAACTAATTGCCACCCTTTTTCAGCTTATTTGCAGAAAATCAAGTAAGCAGAAAGAACAGGAGCAGCAACAGCAACTACAACAGCAACATCAGCGATGTTGCGGCACAATTACTCATGCACAAGGCTGTGACTTGGAAGGGCTCTCCGAGAAGTATTGGGGGGAGATTTTAGAAAGGACTTTATCCTCCACCTCTTTACACGCTTTGCAGAGGGCGTATTCGCATCCCAGGATGGAGCGATGCAACGGACTGCAAGAAATGAAAATGTTCGATACTTCAGTGCCGGATTTATGAAAAAAAGATAAGACCACGCAGACTTTCGACGCGATTTCGGAGTTTAGGGAGGGCGTTCGGGAAACCTCCCTATCGAAATGATTCTGCTTGGTCTTCTCGGATAGAACTAGTTTATAGAATTTAGTGTTCAAATATGGAAAGTGATATAGTGGTAAGTGAAGAGACTAAAACATATGAAAATGGAACTTTATGGATATTTATGTATATATTGTTTAAATTCCTGTTTCCAGCAGTATTCCAAGGCTGTCGTTAGTAACAAGCTTCAGTTGCCTCCATGTTGTTTCAAAATTTAATTAATCAGTCATTCAGAATAATGTAATTGAATTAGGATTGCCAAAATTGGTTCTTTTCTTCAACCAATCACTACAGGTGCTGCAGCTGTTTGCTACATTTGATTAACATTTAGAGCATATATGTAGCTTTAACTGACTGCGAAGGATTGAAAACTGAATACGCCATTAATTGAATGTCTAGGACGAAACGCACGAGTCAATTAAGACTGAAGTTCTCTCCCAGATCAAAGCTTACAATCAAGCACCCGTCAAGACCAGCATATCAGTACAATTTAGGGCAAAGCTCGTATAGAAGTTATGTGAAACACTTAAAGTAAGAAATATAAGTATATTTCTATTGCTAAATTTTCATTACATGTTGTAATTAAAAGAACTGCCTCACTCAAAAAAATTATAGGAAATGTTATTCATCACGAAATATTCATTTAAAGGTAGGGTGATTAAACTGAAGAACTATTCCTAGTTTATTAAAATAATTATTTTTATAAATTAATGATCAATGTTTAAAGTAATAGATGCCAAATGATTTTATTCCAAACAGAATATGTACAGTTTTAGACAATATAAATTTCAATACAAGTGTGAGGTTATAGTTAGTTTATTGTAAAGCCAACAATAAGTCTTGCCATTACCACTCTTTAATCTAATGCATATATATATACATATATATATTTTTTTTTTGTTGTAGAAAAGTAACGGATAATATCTGAGCTTGGAAATAATGATTTCTCAAAATTGATTTAATTTACTTTGCTACTATTTGATATTTTATTGTTTATTTGCTATGATCCTCAGTTCTTGTCTTTTGACTTACCTGTAAATTAGGTAATACATCGTGTTTGGTATGTTTCATAAACTAACGTAAAAATATAGCAAAGAATTAGCAATGTAAATAGTTTTGTCAGTAGACACAACACGTTCTTATTTTCCGAAACGGCGACTTTCTGTTTTCAGTTGCTATTGAGATAGTGGTATTTATTTGCATTGTGTGCGTTATCTTAGTTGTTAGTTGTGTTAGCTAGTTATAGCCGTTGCTTTTCTATATTATTTAGAAAGCTGTATAATCTTAGTCTACGAATAGTGTTTGTAGGCATTTTATAAAATAACCATATTTCGTATTTACGGGAAACTGTAATTAATAAATGTTTTATTTAAATCTTTTCCTATGATAAAAATATGTTAAGAGAAAAACCAATTATTTATTAGAATTATGTGAAAAGCATAATTATTATCATTAACAATCGGCGTTGATAACTTACTAACAATTTTATATTTTTAAAATTACACACTTTGTGCCTCTCTTTTAACACACCTTCAGTGTAATTGCTCTCTATATAATATTTTCACAGTTCGCCTCGTCTTCATTTTAGCTTGACTGGCATAAAAATAGAGTCTGTGAATTACAAGTAATAACCTCGACACAAATAACAGAACATTAATTCATATTGAAATGGCCGGAATATCTGCATTTTCTAATATTAATATGTACAAATAATGACAACCGTCTTTTTCTAACTTCAGCCTTGGTATAGCTCTAAGTTAACTGAATTCATAGTATGTACAGTTATACAATCTTAATGAATTATTCCTGATATATTTGAAAATTGCATCATCTTCAAATACTAACTAGGCAATAATTTCAATCCTGTTAGAAGTTTAGAAAAACTTCATAAAGCTAATGGAACATATAAGATCAAATTAGATTATTTCAATTCCAATGAATTATACCACTAGGTATTATAAAAACAACATATCTTTGATTAAATTTGTTATATTGCAACTTAGATGATAAACTCTAAACTGTTTACAATGTTAGGTTTTGTTTGTGTAATTATAAAGCTTATTGTTTATAATCAACTTTGTGTTAAATTTATCGCTAACTTGAGAGAAAACTTGTCTTATTTTCATCAAAATTCATAGATACATCTCATATTAACTCGGTTGGCAATAATTCAAAATCACCCAATCAACTTCCATTGAACTCTCAATTACTTGTACAAAGTGTTCAGTGAACTGTAAGTCTATAAATTTATGAAAGTCACACGGACGACTTTGAAGTGAGTTCGCGAAACTGAAAAACCCAAGGTGATGTGTTTAGTGTTCATTAAATTAGGAACTAAATATGAAAATCGATTGGGACTTTTAGAAAATTGTATCTAAACGTAGTTAGCAGAAGTCCAATAAATCCTTGCGGTAGTTTCTGTTCTCTGTAATGAAAACGCACAGCTGTAGATACTTAATGCGAGATTCGGAAAGCTTTATTGGGACGAAAAGTAATTAATTTAAAACAAGCAAAATTAGGGAAAAATTCTCTCTCATTCTGTCATAAATCACTTCTGATTCGCGTTTAGGCTTTACCAATTTAGAGTCTCCAGGCTATCAGTTCTTGAATAAATTCTATGGTAAAGCTTAGCTATCTTAAAATATTTTTAGGAACCATTTGTCTTCCCTTTCGTTTGCGAAAATCGTTTATCTTTAAAGTGAAAATAGCCTTTGTATTTATCTGCGAAAAGGAAACGACAATGTACTATTTTCATAAATATGCCAAGTTGTTAACATACAGCTATATAGTTCTCTTCTTCGTCGCTTTCCAGTTCAGTTAAGGAAAAATTTACGGGCAATAATGAAAAATTACATTTTCGTGAGCGACAATTTTTGTTTGTCTTGTTTTCTTGTTTCGATTTACATTTGCTACTTTAAATAGTTTACATTTTGTCTCACAATGAGTCTTTATTTTCTGAATCTCGCACTCAAACTTGGCTCATTCTTGTTTGTATGTGAATTGTTGTTACTTACTCTATGTAAGAATACACATTTTGTACGTTAATAAACTTTTCATTGGGTTTGTGTCTTGATGTATTCACTAAGTTTTGCTATAGAATATATTTTTTGTAGTGGTTGCCAGGAAACAGATATTTTAAGAATCCCTTAAGGATTCTGAAGTTAGTCGGTTCTACAAGATTCGGATTTCGATTCTTCGAATCGATAATCGTTTTACGAATGCGGAGCTTATAATCGAGTACCCTTTAATGGTGCCGGGTTCCGCATACTTTTCGCGAATCTCCCCTTCACCCATTACAAGTTGGTGTTTGGATTGCTATGTCTCGTAGACGTATTATCGGACCCATATTTTTCCACGAAACTGTTACTGCTCACAGATACCGGAATATTGTACGTGAATTTATTAATCAGCTTCATGAGGATGAGCTCCAGCAAAGCTACTTCCAACAGAATGGCGCGACGGCCCACACCGCTCAAGAGACCCTCAATTACCTTTGTGAATTTTTTGACGTTCGAATAATGAGTTTACGTTCAAATTCAGAATTTCCACCTAGATCACCAGGCTTGACTATTTTAGATTACTTTATATTCCCTTATGTGAAAAATAATGTACACAAGACACCTATTAACAATATCGAGGAACTGCAAAACAGAATTACGGAACAGTGTGCCAATATAACTCCTCAAATTCTTATAAATGCTTTTAATAGTATGAAAAGACGAGTAAATTTGTGTCTGCAGGAAAACGGTGGTCATTTTCAACAGCTTCTTTAGCTTTTTATGTTTATTTTTCTGTACCTGTGAAATAAAAAGATTATAATTTCCAATTTTAATGATTACCTACTTTTTATGATTTGTTTAATACTGTAGTCATTTAGTTCTTACTGTTATCGTCTAAATTGAAATAATAGAACTCATTTCTTCATTGATTTATTTACATTTACCTTGCAACTTAACCTAACATAACACTACCGGTTAGGTAGGCGTTTGCCCTAGATGGCGCTAGAAAGGCTGTGCCTAAATGTCAATTGGTATATAAAGCTTGCAATAAACATTATTTTATTATTCCATGGCCTACCGTTATGTAATTACTTTTTGAACTCACGGTACAATACAATACCCTTTTATGGTTCCAGAATCGCGATTCGAAATAGAATCCATAGAAACAGGGAATCATAATATGAAACCTAAGATCGTTTGTTGGTTGTTGCCTTACACTTTATGAGTGAGAAATATATCCATGTTAATGTTTTAAGATATGCCGTTGTTAATAATGAAACTGGCAACACCGTCGTTTACAATGGAATTTGAAATTTCCTGTAGATAGCTTAAAATTGAAGTGATCAAACATAGAATTATGGTACATAGCACTATGCAGGGCGGGGCTTAAGTTGAAATGAAACGCTTCGTAGTGTTGCTCAGCACTGCATATTGAACAGGAAATAGCTAAAATATTTATTTTTCGCAGGCTAATTTCTTCACACGAGCTTTTTGAAGTTTGAAATTCGAATGCTGCGAATCTTTAACAACAAGCTAAACTAATAGATATTATCGTTGAAAGTAGTTCTTCATCAAGCAACTTAAAATATTAGCAATAAAAATAACTTCTGCATAAGTTTAAACTTTTGATCCAAAGATTTTGTAGGAAACACAAGTTTTAGATATGGCATCAAGGCAAATCTAAGCAATGCTGCTAGTAATTTCTATTTACTTTGATCCTAATTTTCCGAATTTTACAGTTGTCAAACACATTTTTCTATTTTTCTTTGTAAATTCTGTTTCACTTGCATTAATGGAATACATATTTGCTTCTGACAGTTATTAAACGAACTGGCCAATGACTACGAGAGAAGAAGTGCTGATCTAAAAAGAGTTTTTAGTGGTTGTCCATTTATAGTACGACAGTCCAATATTGAAGAAAATGTGTTAGATTTAATTGAATGGGAGCCTAGGAGAAGCATACGTGGTATTTCTGGGATATTTCTGGGATTGTAGACATACTTAAGTCGACCGTACACAGACTACTACATGACAATAGCATATATCCTATTCGAAAAACGAAAGTGTAACACTTACTACCACAGGATTATAATGCACGAATTACGTACTGTAAATGGATATTAAATCAATAGCAGAAAAAACCGAATTTTTTTAGTAATATTTTGCAGAAAAGTGAGGATACATTTACACAGAATGGGGTTCACAATCCCCATAGTAATCATGTGTGGACAGATGAGAACCCTCACGCAACTCATATTCTAAATCATTAATATCGATATGGTGTTAATGTTTCGGTGGGTATGATAAGTAATTATTTAATTGGTCCTTTTATTCTGCCAAATCGACTTAATGCCGAATAAGATTTTCAAATACTATTGGAAAATATTACACTGATAATTAGATAAAATGTGTGATACCAATAGGATGGTGGTCCTCCAGTCCATTATGGAATCATGGTTCGAGATTGGCTTCATTTCCCAGATCGGTGGATTGGTCGTGGAGGTGCGTATAGCTTGGCCACCAAGGTCACTCGATCTGACGCCCTTATAGTTTAATTTTTTGTGTTATCTGAAGGATTTGGTATATCTCACATCAGGGACGAAAATGGACGATTTAACAAATAGTATCAATCAAGCGGCTGCAACTTTTAACAAACACATGCTCCAACGAGTTCAAGGTTCAATTGCAGTGAGAGATGTAGAATGTCATAATATTGATGGTGATCATTTTAAACAATTCCATTAATTTACAGAAAATTTTAAATTCTGTATTGTTTATGTGCTTCAATAGTATTCCTTTTGTTCATAAGTAATTTGTGTTTAGGTACTGAAAAGGATTGATAACTAATTTATTCAGCTGTGGATTAGACCTATTGGGAACTCTATCTCATGGAGGCGTGGAAATGATTTGTTCAATAGTTGATTTGTGTTGTCAAAAGCGTCGACTGGCATGGATAATAATAATTATGGAGTTTTAGCACGAGTTATGGGAACCCTGTGTAGTTTTAGTGAAATGGCTTGGAGAAATGGAAAACCTACGTCTGGTTAACAAATACCTATAATTAACTGGCTTGACCGATTCAACCTGATCTTTCATTCTCAAATCGGAGTTTTGTTCTAACAAAGATATAGTACCACTGGTTGAGGTTGGTGCTAACCTCCTGAACGTTTGTCCCGTTCAGGTTTCTCTTGGTTTTCCTGGGTCATTTAGGCAAATCCTGTGATAGTATAATTCCCGCAATTCCATTATTCAATTTGCCTGGTCTTTTGCATCCTTACATTCCCATGACTGACTGAAGAGGGGCTGAGGGTTCCTGCGCGGAACCCGTCTCACCTATAACGGCCCGTCCCTTGTGCGGAATACACCTACGGTGATTCTTCCTTCCTTCTTGATGTTACATGATCAGTTTCAGATTCGTTTGACAACAATAATTATTTTGACCTTCTAGTTTACATCACAGCCATACACTAATAATCACAGACTCTCATTTTCAATAGCAAAGGACAGAAATAGTTAATCGGTTGCGTAGTGTACAAGTAAAACGGAGAATACTGAATGTTTTAACTAACTGACTAATGTGACAGGCAAATAAATACTTACACGTCTGACCGTAATGCACTACTAGAATCAGTAAACATTTTAACGAACTTCCGCTCTAGGTAGCTCAACCTTACCAAAACGGTTGCTAAATTGTATGTAAGTAAAGTGAATATTGTACGGATACTAAAAAATACTGAACAGTATCTGAAATGTTTTTGTTGGCCCATAGCTTTATGAGGTGCGTTTTGCACGACATTCATTGTAATAGTGTCATTAATATTTGAAAATGCATAACTGGAATCTGATAACAGTTAAGAAGTATTTATTGTTGCTAATGGGTCACATCGAGTATTTAATAATGTAAAAGCTAGTCGTATTCGAAGTTTAATTGTAGGGTACTTTTTCTTTAAGTTTGTACGAAACAAGCGTATTTTCTAATGCATCCTGCGTTAGTTGCCGTGTTAGTAAGTATTTTACTGCATAATTTGTTTTTAAATCTATTATCAACATAAACAAGTTCTAATAGTTTACAACAATCCGCTAAAGCGGTAAGGATCTTTACCTTTAGATGACTGTTTTCAGGTCTACAATAGCTTTTAAACTGCTTTCTAATATTGTTTGTATATGATAATTTTTACTTGAAAACGGCAAACGGTTTTTGTTTTTTGCACACAAACTAGAACTGTTCAGTACATCATCTAAATCCATCATAAATTTAGTAGAAGTTGTTGTTGCGACTTAGATGACGACTAACCGGTTGACACCCCGTTTGAATCGCTGAAAATTTGATATGTTAGTTGACATTTCCTTTTTTTGGAAATTATTAGGAAAAAATGTAGTTCCGATATTTTTGCAAAGCTTAAACTGCATATTTTGAAATTTAAGGACCCATTTTTGGATCTAATTAACATTTTTTTAGGATCCAATTCCGATCTTTAGTTATTATTATTATTAAACATATTATACTGGGTGCCCACTCTCAAAGTCGAACATAGTGCAATTAACATTGTGCATTCGATTTCTAGGTATTTTGCCATTATTTATATACTACATCAATAAATATTAAAGTAGTTAACTGTTAAATAGTTTTTATTATAAACTCTATGACAAAAAAACAATGATAAAGAAAGCTAAAGTATAATAACTACTCAAATAACCCCCCGTTTTGATATAAGCAATACCCCAATCTCTTATAAAAAGCATTTCTTACATTGGCCAACTGCCTCTCAGTAATTAACTCGCAGTCAGCAACTATTGCTTCTCTCAAAGAATTAATACCTGGGTGGCGTCTTTTGTAAATTTTGCTTTTAAGGTGGCCCAAGAACAAGTCGCAAGCTGTTAAATCAGGAGATCTAGCTGGTCAATTTATAGTACCACCTCTACCAAGCCAGCGATTTGTATATGAATCATTTAAAAAATTTTTAACATCTAAACCAAAATGCGCGGTACAGCCGTCTTGTTTGAACCAAATCGCCTGATTGTCTCTTGCAACTTCTTCCAATGCAGGTCCTACCTTAGTTACCAATAAGTCTAAATACGTTGCTGAATTTAAATTTCCCTCAATTTCAAATTTTGTTAGTAAAAATCCCAGTCCGGATATTAATTTTTTGAGGATACTGAGTTCTGGTAGAAATATTAACTCTGGGGTTTGCCTGAGCCGAATATCGCGTGTTTTGAACATTTGGTTCATTATTCGGTGTAGCAAATTGATGACAGAAAGCGACGATCATTGTTAGCACGCTCTTGGATTTCGTTACAGAATGCACTCTTACATTCTTCGTCAACAGCATAAATCTCTTGATGACACTGCCTTATAGGGATGACATTTGTGCTTCTTGAGTATATCCCATATTCGCGATTTACATAAACCTGCTTCAAGAGAAATTTGCCTTAAACTGCGGGTTCATATTTACTATCGCCAAAACAAGTTCTTCTGTGCGGTCAACTATTTGTCGATTTCCTGCGATATAATTATTATTTTTGAATATTTTGTTTTAACAATAAAATAGTATTACTTACCACCCCTACCTTCTGATTCTAACGAAATATTTCCACATCTTTCAACTTTTAGTACATATTTGTGAATAGTACTTACAGAAGGTATAGGTCTGGTATTAAACTTAACGGCAAACAAATCTCTAACTCCGCAAACTAACGCCACCGTAAAAGTTTTTTACTATAAAAATTCGTTCTGCATTGGAATAATTATTCATTTTTCCATAAATAATTGAACAATAATTTACAGAATATCGCTGACTTAAGCCAACTACTTCAAAATTATTTGACAAATGCTGTCTAACATGAAAAGCATGGCAACTCATATTTAAATATCGCCAGGTTTTAAATTAGTATTTTAAAATAAAAATCGCACCTTTAATCTTATTATTAGTACATTTAAGGAGCAATCATTTTATCTTTCTATTGATACCATTACCTTTCTTGTAACTTGAATTGGCGAGCAGGAATCAGCAAAAATTTTCAATATAATGTTAAATTCATATGTTCGCGTTTGAGAATGGACAGGCGGTATATACATAGGTATGTAAATATATTTCGACTTCATTGTCAACCAGAATAGAATCAGTGATCAACAAAACATTAATTTTATATTTTAAATTTGTTTTAAAACATTCTAGAATAAAAATATAAATAATTTATTTATTTTATTATATTATTCAATGCAATAAATGATCTTGGTATTCCTAGAAACTAAGACGGCAGCTTTTGCAATGGTAGCAGCAATAGTAGTAAGTAATAATAAGAACCTATAATATTAATATGTTTTAAAAGCACAAGCTGAACAATTTAATTGTTTTGTTAAATTAATATGTATAGTATATGACCGAACGAAATGATGCCCGTTGCTGGTCTATGTTTATTTTTTTTATAAAACGTTGTCAAACACACAACAGTTAATCGCCAGGGATTTCGGCTACTTTCCAAGGTAAGTGTAGGTGGCTTGGCTAACAAAGCGCATAACCTTGCTAGTGCCAGTTCACTCTTTCTGCTAGTTTATAGAAACGTAGCGCTGTGTTAGATTCAGAAGCATACTGATAGGAGCGCCCTCTTCTGCCAATGTTCAATTTAGCCTAGAATTTCATTACATTACATCAGACGTCCAAGTGTTTATTTGCCTATGCTAATGTAGTACTTCATTTATACTTTATTTACGTTTGGAGAATTTGTCGTGACTTTTAGAACGAGTTTGACTCAGTTTGAGGTTAGTGCTTAAATTTGAACTACACTCTGACGTAAAAACAGAAGGTGATCAAATTGGCTGTTTTCGGCGGTTTCATTATAGCTCGAGTTTGAAGCAATAGTTTCCACAAGAATGTATTGGCTTATATGAGAAAATATTCGGATATTTTCACTTTTGGCAATTCTATTTCGAATAATTTATGTATTTTGTAATGCGTATTATTTAAAGATGCAATGCATATGAAAATGTAGAAAAGGTTACTAAAAATTAAGCAACACAGTATACAGCAGGAAAGCTCATTTTTACCTAGCAACGAAATTTGGACTTTTTCTTTTCGACGTACATAGTCTAGCGAACGGCTTGGAATAAAACAATTCCGTTGAATGCTGATTAATTTTATTTTCTGACCTAGACCCAAAAATTCGAGTAACAGGCTATGTATCTTAGTTACTTTATTAAAGGATATTTAGTGGGATTTATTTTACAAACGACTAGTAATCTAATATTATAAATTCAGCAGTTTGGACGTAGGTTGGCGTTTCCCGAAAAGTTTCTTAGCGAACGCTGTTTTCCTTACTAGTAATTCAAAATATTAAAGCGTAACTACCATGAGTTGGACTATAAGTGATACTTTAATTATAATAATTATTGAAATCATATACTTTCTATTATAGCTATGGCAGTTGTACATTTGCTCATCTTAATTTAAACTCAAACTGAAGTTTCCATCTATCAACAATTCTGTTGTTACTTATAACCTAGAAAGGAGCCAGACAATCTTTGAGGAGTCTGATATGTAGGAATCATCATACATAATCTTCGTTTACGGATTCAACGTCAATCTAAAAAGCAATTTATGTTAAATATCGTATAAGGATATTATTATTAAGAAAATAATTTCCTACAACATGTTATATGTATTTATCACTCACATTAGCGTCCCGTCATTCTGGTAGGTGTATTTGGTTGCCTGCGGTTCCCTTTTGCCGCCAACATTGGTCCGTACTTTTTAAATTCCTTTAGTTTTAGGGAATTTGGGGAAGCTCCTCTGAAGTTGTATGTAGAGTTTGAATTGGGTGGGTGGAATTTCCAGAAGTGTGGATCTCAGACAGGACTACTTTTTGAGTGATTGGACGTGCAAGTTGAGGGTTGCTGGTAAAAGTGTGGAAGGTGATTTAATATTGTGTAATCATCATGCTTCGTGGATTATTTAAATCATCCTTACCTACAAGAGAATTTAGTTAGTTTTCTGCGAATTATTTTGGTGTTTTTCTAAATTCTCATTAGGTGTAGCCCAGATTAATTAAACACTTTACCAAAAAATTGATACGCTATCCGCCACATACTATGTGGAGTATTGTGGGACCGTTTCCCGACCAACCAGCTTGTCGAGTTCACTTGTAGATTTCGGTTTCTACGTGCTGTACGAAGTTGGAGACAATCAGCCACCGAAGAGAAGGTTCGAGCGTCTGGGGAACTTCCGATTACATGGTCAAAAGGGGTCTACATGAGCTGCTACTCCAGCTTGATGCCATCAGCTGCCACATCCTCCATAATCGAGTTCAGAAGGCTCCATGACCAACCCAGGGAAAGACAAAAGGTCTGAGGTCCCAATGTTCTTTGTTCTCTATTTTCTCTAGCTCCGGTGTCCGTTAAATCCAGTTAGGCATGTTCCAGACTCAATGGGGAAGCCGATCCTGTGTATGATTTGAATTGTTAACTTTTTGGTATTACCTTCACTAGGTGCATGCAGCTTCATTTTCACATGTTTTTGTAATTGTAAACAAACCTGTTACGCACCAAATTTCTGGCTGCTGTCAGTTGTGGCTGTGTCTGTTTTCACGGCTGACGGACAATTGCAATTTAGACAATTGGAAACTTAATTTATTGATTAGTAAAATTCCTTGTATTCTAGGACAGTTATACCGATTGATTAATAGTTATATACGATTCGGTTCGCCGCTACCGTTTACATTTTACGCGTTGGTTAAGCTGACTTAAGGTCAGGACTTGCGTCATTTCAATAGCTTCTGAAGACTCGTATTCGGACCTTAAATATTACTCTATTAATTTAGCTTTGCGGATTTTTAGATCCGTTTATTTTCAGATAGGGTTACGTCCGCTAAGTTGCTATCCTTGTCATACTTCTTCTGGGAACTTTCCCTGAATTTCAGTTTTCTCGAATTAGTTTGACTTGTTGTCTAAATCATATAAAATAATATTGTAATGGATTTACTTTATGAGTAATTTTTGATAATTAGTACTTCACCTTAGAAGGGACACTCATCTACAGAGTGTGCGACTAATTTGTAACTTAACTGTTTATATTTAGGACGGTTTATATACAGCTTGTACAAAATTTGATTTAACCATATTATTTATTTAATTACTGTTCTTTTATTTTGGATCACACAGGTGTTCATGCAATTCCTATTATATTACATTTAAAATATAGAGGCTTAATTTACAGCAATCACTTCACTGTGGTGTTTTATTGTGTTCTTGTTTGTGTGTTCGAACCCGTAAGTTTTATTCTTCGTGGTAAGTTTACCCTTAGTTGAATCCGTTAAGGTACCTAGGTCATAAGAATCACTGCACTGCACGACGACTGGTGAAGGATCTTGGCGCCCTTTTGAGATTTTTGTTGTAGGTTCACCCACACCTGTTCCGCAGACGAGTTAGCCGTGGTGAACACACCGAAACGTTGCACGAGTTACCCGGTGGTAATAATTCGCTGTTTTTTTGTTTTAAATTTCCACCGAAAATTGTTTGTCGCTGCTTAATATACAATTTATTTGTAGTAGTAAATAATTTTTATATATTAGGTGTCTACTCTAGCACAGGTTTATTTTGATTCTAATGATTTAGTCAAAATTTCTTAAAATAGTTAAAATATAGTTGAAGTACTATGCATGTACTGCACTATTTCTAGCGGTGGTAAACTAGATGGACATTTTTTTTGTTTTTTTTAGTAGTATTAATATTTTTATAAACTTCATGTTATATCTAAAACATAATTTAAGAGAAAACATTTGATAATAATCCTGTGCTGTTTCATCTTAAGGTTAATTTTAAATATGTTTAAATCGAAGTTGCTGCTAATCGGCTCTACTGAAGCTTCAGATATTTTATTTACCTGCAGCTTGTTCACAATCATTAGAGGTATCATAAAGACTGATTTTTATTTTAGTTCTGACATTGACAATTCAGATTACTCAACGAACTAGGCCTTATGTCTGGAATTTCATTGGAAGTGTCTTATATATACTTATATTTTATGTAACTTATATTACACTAAGCAATAATAAATAATTTATGTCTCTAAATGGTGTGACCGTTGTCCTCAGTATACATTAACTTTGACCTTACAAAAATGTGAAGGTATAAGAGTGACCACAGAGACAGTGGTCATCTTAGAAGTTGTTGATCTTGGCAATTTCAGAGAAAGCTAAGAAAGATAAGGAAATTTGTAATTTCTTCTATACACCGGGTGTAAAAAAACTTTACCATTTTTGTGGTTGACGTGTTTTGAGTAAAAATGTCTAATGCACGTAGGTAATATTTTAAGTAACTACTCCACGACCAGGGATCAAAAAGGTAATGGGATGATGAAGTGACCTTTAGCACATACTTAAAAAAACACAATGAAACATTGCCTTTAATAAACGCTTAAAATGTGTTTTTTGAAATTGAATACAGGCCTATTACTAACGAAACAGCTACTTATCAATTTCATTCGTATTGATTGATTCTGTGATTGTCCATAAGTATGTACGTACAACACTGTACACCAGCTGCTTCAGATGCAACGAAAGATAAAAATCGAGATGGCTGAAACCTAGAGATCTTGAAGATCATACGACGGGCCTATCACATTCGCTTTATCTATCAGGATAATGAAAATTTAGCCACGCACTTACCTGGGGACTTACCACCATCATACCGATACATCTTCTAATATTTCAAGAAACTTATTGATTTAAAAACTTGGGTATTCTGCATTAAAACAATCATTGCAAAGTTTTGATTTATTAAAAAATGTTTTCTTGAATACCACTTGATGTTAAGGTTAGTGTTTCATACAACCACGTCCTTAAAAACGGCTACTTACATCTATATAATAAATCTATAACAATAAGAAATTTGTAACTTCAGCTTTTGGGTTTCATTCACTCATAATACATATATAGGCACAGTATAAATATCTACGAGATATTTATACTATGATATAGGTATTAGCTTGCTTTCCGTTTTTAAACATGTTCTTGTTATTATTTTCAAAAATATTCCAAATTTATTAGCTATTTAGTTCAGCAAAAGCTTCACATGTATCGAACTCTCACAAATAGTTACTACTTATTATTTTCAATGGATTTACTCATCAATACCTAAACCACCTCGAATAATCTTCACCGAGAATTAGTAAAGTATAAAGTAAATGTTTACCTATAATTACCTGGTGTTGTACCTTGGAACTATCAACTACGTTTTAAATTTTGAAGCAGTTTTGCATAAAAACAAAATAATTCTTAATGTAATATCCCTGGAGGTCCGTACGGTTGTTCTCCTGTAGTCTGGTACAACTAATTTAATTTACAGCTCATTCATTGTTTACTACAAAGATATTCATTACATGGAAACTGATTTAAAAACGTCAAACTGAATCTAGGAACAACGCAACTACAATTTTTTTGCGGTCAAAAGTTCCTAATAGCTATTACAGTTCACAGTCTGTATGCTGATGAGTGATTACGCACTTGACAATGACACAGACATTGCTTTGTGCGAACTCTTACTAGAAGTGTCAATAAATATTTATTTATGAATTATCTGAATTGAATGTGGCGTGGAAATTCATCTAATTATACCTATGCACTCTGAAATCCATTTTCATAGTTATATAATTTTGACGCAAATCTTCTAGAACTGGAGATGTCTACAAATGCTAATTACGTTATTTAAAGGAGTTGTGATGTAGTTATATATCACCTTTCATAATGCACATGGATTGACATAATTATGCAAACAATTAACTGATTCTTCTGCTAAAGCAATAGTTCCTGCATAATGACTATTTTCATTAGCTTATTTAAAAGTTTTAGGCAATATCGCCATATTTAAGAATTTTCGTGGTACTTTGAACTGGTTCCATAAATATAATTATTTTATGTTTAATGAACTTTGATGAAGGAAAAGAATTTATGGAGTTCAAATTTCTGGATGCATTTGAAAGTTGTGGCATCAATTATTCATTATTCATTCATTATCATGATCCCCGTTTGTACCGCTTGCGCAGTGTCGAGGTGGTGTGAGGCAAAGCTAAGCTAGTTCGTGCTGTGCACAACAGGGCCCGACTCTGCGAGTTACCGTGTTGGTGCGAAACAGTGCTTAGCTTGCCTGTTGTGTGTGAATGTTTCTGTTTATGGTCTCTAATGTGACCGTAAAACGAGGAGTGCCATTAATTTGATCCCCAATGGCAAATGGAGAGCGGGACCCAGTACCGACCATACAGGGAATTAGAAAAATTTCCTACCATGGACCCATTGTTGAAACAATTTTTATTTACTAATACTGGCAAAAATTCGATACCACTTTATCAATATGTTATTAATATAAGCACTATGCTTGACCAAACAGACTGTAATCTAATCAGCTCGAAACTCCTTTGGGTGGTTGCTAGCATTTTTAACTGTTTCTTTGGCCAATTGAAATAATAAAAATAATTATTAAAAATACCATTCAACAAGGCTAATATGACAACGCACAACACTCATAATATTTCTAGGTAAAACATTGCTAATTGGTGTCAATGATACCTTTGCATTCATAACAATTTTACGTGTGCGTTTTCCATTTTTGGTTGTCAACAAACACTAAATTGAATTACGCTAATTGAAAACATTCCAACTCCTATGGTAGTAGTGTCACCGCAACATTCCAAATCATCAATGGCTTTTGTGAGTAAACTATGCGTATGAAAATATGTACACATGCGATATTCCTGAAAATTTATGTATTCTATAATCTTACTTAATATAGCTGATGTCGTAATGGGAACTAATTCTTACCGCGTTTATTTTGTTAAATTTTTCTACTTATTGACAAAGTATAAAAGACATAAACTGTTATACCGAAATAAATATCAAGCTTTCACTTGTAATTTCAAAAATATATACGCTGACCGGTAAAATTACAGCAACATTTAAAAAAAAATATTTCAGGTGTTAAACTATGAATAAAATATATTAAAGCAAATAGAATACATGTATGAAAATAACATGCTCCAACTGTCAAACAATAATATTCTTAATTTTGGGATTGATATTGACTGACTAAAGAATGTGTTCTACCAAAGAGTTCGTAGTGTAAAATTCGTAATTTTCTTTTTGCACATTAGGTACATATTGTAACAGATGTCATATGGTGTCTAAATCGAGACGCCTGAGCGTCTATTAAACGACTAATTTTATCATTTTTAAAGGAATATGTATCGAAAAACTCTTTATTTTCCCCTGAAACAAGCTGCTATATTAGAGCTATTTTCAATGTCAGAAGTCAATATTATGTTGCAGGTGTACGTAACGTGAAGCAATGAACAATCTCACGAATTACTGGTAGGTTCCTTGAGACTAAAGGACATCATCGTAGTAGAGGTCAGGGACGACATGAAATTACACCGCGAGATAATGGTAGAATTTTAGTATTATCGACACAGGAATAGGAATTTGACTGCTTCGCAGCTGCTGAGCATCCTCTGGAATGCTTGTAATGCTATGGTAAGCCAGAACAGAACAGTTCGAAGGCGTCTAATGGCGCATCCACACCAAACGGACATTTAGCGAACAAAACCTAAAAAGAGTCCGTTTGTGACAGTATCAGAAATATTTTTACAAATTACAGACAAATCACGAACTAAATTGTGATCGGCGACTGTTTTCACGGACACGCAAAAGTCCCGTCTCTTGTCGGAAAGATCAAAAGGTTCGCTTGTTGAAAAATGTGTTTACGGACTGTTCGCGCGCGGTGTGGACTAAGCGTATGTAGACAAATATAGATTAGTGCATATAATGTTCTTTGGTGCAGTGTGTCGGTCTTCGTGCTGTTGTCATACATTTGAGGCCCAATTATACATAGCAGTTTCTCAAAATGGGCAGTAGAGAGTCTTGAAAAAATTTTAAAACTTTATTGTAATTCACCGTTCAAGCCAATATCATCTTTTCTTAAATTGCTTAATAGAACTTCGTTGGAATGATTGATTTCCCTACATCATAAAGTTGGTCTTATCCAAAAGCGACGTTGGCGATTCTTCTTTTTTGCAATAATACACATTTAGCACCCAATAGAAGCAGTATATTTTCTTCTTCTTCCTTTTCTCTTTCAATATCTACTTGTGTGCACTTTGGTGTAGACTGAAGTAACATCGAACAGTTTGCGGACTAGTTTCTCCTCATTTTGTTTCGCTTTTGTTTGCTTTAGTGTGGACTACTGTTCACGTTTTGTTCGCTTGTGAAAATGTTTCACTTTTGTTCATTTTTTGTAACAAACGGACAGTTTCTGTTTTGTTTTCGTGTGTCCGTTTGGTGTGGATCCGGCATAATGGAAGTGGGTTTGAGTAATAGGAAACCAGTGCATAGTCCCCTACTTCTTCCAACGCATGAAATATATCGATTAGAGTTTGGTCGAATTTACGTTAATTGGGAAGATGACAACTGGAGCCGCATAGTCTTTTTGGAAGAGTCTTGTTTCACTGTAAACTCGCCCGATAGACGCCTCAAGGTCTGGTGAAGAATGGGCGAACGCAATGCGGATTGTGCGATGGTAAACAGGCAAAATTTTGGCGGTGGATCAGTAATGATGTAGGGAAATATCAACGTGCACGCAAAAATCGGTGGCGGTTCTTTAAATGCGAATTAATACATAAACAGACACTAGAACCTCATGTGATACCTTCTGTGCCATTTGACAGTTCTAATTTTCTCTTAAGGGGCTACTAATGACATTCAAAATAAGATTTTTCTGTTGTCACCGAAGCTACGTTAATAGGTGACCTCCTCATATGTGGTTTTTTAACTATTAGGCAACATATCCAAGATTGAAATAAGGTGAAAAATTGTCAAAACAAATATAAGAACTCATCATAAAAAATGGGAAGATGTATTGCTAAAATACGGTAAAATTAATTCATTTTTACGGCATAATATGTGGAATTAGTTTCGTGACAATTTTTCATGTTATTACAAACTACCATCCCTTAAGATTAATATAATGTATACAACCCCAATCTTCAAAATTAATCTGATTTTCTCACACAGAACAATGCCAAGACCCTGCTACGAATATACAGTATCGCACATTACACATATTGTCTTTTAGATTCGCTTCGGTTTATTTTTCAGCGTTCAGGTAAACGGCCCTAATCTCCGTGACGGGCAGGGCAGCGAATGTAATGGTTTGTCGATATAAAAAGTTAACTAATTTTTGGCTGCCAGATCGTTTTAGGATATTCACTTAATGCATGACAACGCTCAACCATAGGTTGCAGAAGTTGTCAATGTGAACCTTGTGAAATGGATGTTGAACCAATGGCATGGGCAGCGAGAAGCCCAGGTTGTAATCCAATTGAGCCCGCTTAGGATGAACCTGAACGAAGAATAAAAGATTGTGCAAACCGTTCTCAAACGCGCATGGAGCTAAGACAACTCCTAGTAAGAGAATGGGACGCAATCGATCAACCAATCATGAGGAATTTGATTTTGAATATTTCTCCTGGAATTCATGCAGTTATTTAAGCAAGAGGTACCAGCACAAACTAGTGAAGATGCGTTAGAACGTGAGGAGTACTTGGAAATCTTACAACGTTCCCTAAAATATTAAAACTTCAAAGTGTGATCATTTTTCTGTTTTGCTGGAAGGTGATTCTGTTTCTTCCATAACTACCTTAATTCTTGGTTGGTTTATTTAGTTTAATGTTAATTAATTATTTATAATTACTCCTTATTCAATCGTTAACTCCTAAATTAAATAAAGTGACGCCGTCATGTTCTGGTCAGTTTAGTTTCTAAGGTATAAAACTAAGGCGACAGCGTGGTGTAGTGGACAGACCTTACCTCGCAACCGATCGATCTGAGTTCGACTCCCGCCGTAGCCCGAATTTGAATTATTTCTAGAACAACGGGGGTAACTAGATAGCAGATTTGGGCGGGGTTAAACGGTAAAGCATGTTATCCTCATGTATAGCTACGTGTACAGATCCGAGATAAGCTCGGTGGGACGGGGATCATGGGGTTGCTTTGGCAATTCTATGATTCTTTAAAAAAAGTATAAAATTCATACTATAGTATAAAGTTTATGTAAGCTGGAAAAAATAAAAGAAGGTAACCGTATTTACATAAAATTATATATGCTGTTCTCTTTCTGCCGAGTCTAGTAAAGTAATACACAATTTATTGACAAAACACATTTATTTATAATTTTTCACAGTATTGCCCTCCACAGTCAATGTATTTTTGCATCCGTGAAACCATTTCAAAACATTTTCTCCAATCTTGCCGCGTTAGGATTTCTATTTGACTTTTAAATGCGTCAGCCGCTTCTTCGACCGATGTAAATAAAATGTAAACTCCATAACTTATTCTTTACATGCGGATATAAAAGAAATCATTAGGTGCTAGGTCTGAACTATACGGCGAATAACCCATTATTTCAATGGTTTGGGCATTCATATACTCAGTCGTTCCAGTAGCAATGTGAGCCCGAGCGTTATCTTGATGCAAGATGATCCTTCCTCTTGGACGTTTTTCGCGAACATTTTGGAGAACTTGAGGCAAACAAACTGTAGTGTACCATTCAGCATTCACAGTACGACGATCCTCCAGTACTACAGTGGAAACATGTTCAGTAAATGTGGCGGCCATCTTTTTGTTTCTCCGTTTTTCACGAACTATTGTTGGAGCCGCTTCGTTCTCAAAGATCAAAATTGCCGACTGTTGCTTTCTTTCGGCATCATAGCAGTATACCCACGTTTTATCACCTTTAATGATGATGTACACCAAATGAGACGATCCAATGTAGATCTGAACCACGCCACACGGTTTCCTTTAAAACTGGAGTCAAATTGTGGGGATTCCAACGGGAACAAAGCTTACGTACCATCAAATTTTTGTGCTTGAATACTCCTGGCAGTAACATGCCGGTCCTCTTCAATCACGTTTCATTTAAGACCAGTATTCTTCTTCTTCTATTGTGATTTAAGGAAAGTCGACCAGGTTGCAATTCATTGTACCACCGCTTTACGATGGCTAAGGAACACGAAACCCTCACCAAACCCTCGATTGATTACCTCAAAACAATCTTTACGACTTAACCCACGCGTGAAATTGTATAAATCACAGCTCAATAATGCTCTTTATTCAATTCCATAATTTCTTGGGGAAAGGATTACTTTAAAATTATGTATTTTAAAAACCTTCAAGTATATTTGACAACTTTCACTGTAATTAATCTTGTAAACAACTACGTTAAAATGTCAAGCAAAATTAGTTTCAAAATATCACAACCTGCCAGATAGGCTCAGCGGAAAGAGAAAAGCCCTCGTATATTACTATTATTCGGTGGATAATTTAATTTTGTAATAGCCTGTACGAGAATTTTGGGCACAACTACTAATTACTACTTCAGTTATATAAAGAAAAGTTTGAGATCAGCTTTTAAAGGATATACTGTTTATTGGAGGTAAGACAATCTAACGCGTTCACCGTTGGTATTGTCACGAGGTGGGGTTAGAAAGTGCTTACAATAGAAAGATGAAATTCTAAATGATATTATACAGGGTGACAAAAATAATATAATGTACGTGAAAGAAGAATTTGTGTAAATATGTTGTGCTATGTTCGGAACGCCAGGAAAATTCCAATTATCTGAAATAACACAAAATAGCTGAAATTTCTAAATTTAAAATAGGTCTGCTATTATTAAAGCAATGGAACATAATCTCGGTAATCTTACTTCTATGCAAGATTCAAGGTCAACAGTAAACAGTTTCTAAAACTACTAATTTTAGACATACGATATTTAACTGCTTTCTTTGTGCGTCACATGGAGATTTTTCAGTGCATCATGATGGCCTAACAAGGCAAATACAACTAACTATCAAAATATAGGTAGATTTTGTAGTAGTTTGGGTGCGTTTGTAGTTTGTTGATCAGGAGTATTATGGTATCTATCAGTTGCTTTAAGTTTACAAATCCCTATGATTAGTGTTTGTTTAGGTATTTGAATTTGTACCGGCCTCTTACAATCGTTTACCTGGAAATGTTGTTTGTTGATCTGGAGTGTTGCACGCGAATACTGCCCATAACACATTATCGCTTCTTGGAGACTGAATATTTTCGCTGGTCTGGTTTTGGCCGAAGAAGAACTACTATTTGCCGCTTGCTATTAAACTCTTGTTGCTGCAATAAATCGTTTTCAGCAGGTAAGAAACGTCAACATCAGTCACTGAACTGCTACAAGACGTCATTATTACGTTAGATTCAAGGCCAGGGGAGTTGCTATTAGCACTGGCTTTACACCCAGACATCGTAAAAGGCAAATCAACTTTGCTCTTCTCCATCCAAACGGGGATGTAGAGGAATTGAAACAAATCCTCTTCATAATGACTGGATATATTTTGTGAAACCATAATATCCCCGAGAACAAGCTTTGGAGTAGGACGAGTTATGGTGTGGGTGGGCATTTATTTTGATGATCATATTATATTCATTAATGGTTCTTCAATTTCTTGCAAGTATATTCCGCACATGTAGGTTCTTTAACACCAGTTATTGGAGATAAGTTTGTGCTAATGCAAGACAACCCAAGACCTGGGACTAATTACCTTGAAGAAGTATAAATTAAAACAGTTGGCCAGCTTGCACTTCACATATAAATATCATTGAACGTCTCTGGGATCAACTGGAAATATTATTGAACCCATACTATCCGTACTTAATATACGAATCCCTACACTGAAGCTTCAACCAACTTAATGTCAAACATCTCTAAATAATCGTATGTTTTTACTTGCTCAATGTATATTACATTTTCTGTTAAACAACTGTAACATCTTATTCATCGGAAGGTGGCGAGGTCACTACTCATTGCTTTCACTGTTCTCGATAAACCATCAATAATGGCCGGTTTAAATATATGTTTTTTTTAACACAAAATGAATTGCAGATTTATAAAAACGATATTAAATGTTATCTTTAGGAACAAGAGCGTGTAGATTGTTAACAGTACTTGGCACGACGAAATACTCACAAACATCTCTAATTGGTGGAATCATCGAAGGTGTTACAAACGGTTCATAATGAAATAAGTTTTCTTTTATCCTGGGAGACATTGATTTCCGTGTTTGTCTCCTTTCTATTTAAATACATTTCTTGCATACCTGTTTTATTATTATGGCACAGTTAAGTTAAAATGTGTCAACGTATTATATTTTTTCTAATTAAAGAAGTTTTCCGTATTATTATGAGAAGTTGCATAAACAAAAAAAAAACACTGAACAATTGAATTTTATCTTCGAAAATTATGAGCCTAAAATTGTTACACCAGATGTCCGTAAATTGGTTATTACCAAGCTCCATTTCAGGCCTTAATCACAAGGAAATTATTTAACATTTTTAAAACTGAGGCATTTTAGTTATTTCCGAATGTTTCAATTTTCAAAACCCACTGCTGCTAAATAAGTAGAGGTACGAAAATTGTCCAGAATATTGCGAAGCCAAAAGAAAACAAGAAAAATCAATCTACTCAATCACAAGCATTCATTAAATGAACAAAGCATACAAAATTTGCCTTTAACCTAATCTCTTTGTTTATGAAACGTTTTGTTAGAGGGAAGATTGGAATTCCGCCCTATATGAAAAAATGCACGTTCAGGCCAGAAGCAATTTATTTGGAAATTGTGTTTTAATACAACCTCGTGTGTTTTAAGTTGTCCGTTAAAATATGATATGATATGTTTTCCTAAATTTGAGAAAGGTGTTACTGAACCAACCATAAAATATTCTTGTAGGAGATTGGACGTAATAGAAGCGGTGTAATTGTTTTGAATCTTGGTATTCTCTCTATTCTTTCCTTAAGTACCTTGCAGTACAACCTCTCTGTAGAGCTAGTGATACTGATTCCTCGATGATTGCTGCAAACCTGTTTACAACCGTATTATCTACAGAATTGAGATTAATTATGTTCCAATTGCCAGGTGTATCTTGTCCCTTCATAACGTATTTATTAAAAAAGTTTGCAGTTCATAACTCATTACTATTTAACATATATACGACATTATAACAACACAACAAGGATAAAATAATTAATTAGTAGGAATATTAAGACGAAAATTTCAAATTTAAGTCTAAAGTTGTTGTTCGAAGGGAACTTAATTGTACAAAATACATTCCTGAGATCTTGTTCAATATCCTCGTGCTGTTTGAAACATGAGGGGTGTTATTTGGTGGCATCCAGATTTTTAAGATCGTCTAGATTTCATAGATGACTAACATAATCTTTCTGAATGTAAAATTCCCAATCAAAAAAGTCCAAAAGAAAAATATGCGGCAATCTTGATGGTCAGTTTATAGTTCCAATATTTTGCAGCAAACTCTTCATTTACAACTTCCCTGACTTTATGGAATGGAGCTCCATCTTGCTGGAACCACATATCATTAAGAAAATGAGGACTTAGTATTACCGAATATACAAAGCCAAACACTAACAGAACATCTGTATTGGAGATTGCATTCACGAATCCGACATGGATTCTCAGTATCCCAGAAGAGAGATTCTGTTGCTTGTGAAATTAGATGTATCAATCCAAAGCATTAAATTTAATACATTTCGACTATTATTGTTAAGTCAATTACAACATATTATGCTACTGTCGGAATCTCCTTAAATACTGTGTAAATTTAGTTTTGTATGGGATTATTTTATATATTTTTAGCCGTGAGATAATTTTATGCTGCCTCATTTCTAAGTAGGCCACTGCTTAACGTATGGAATTTTGTGGATGTGCTCTAAAATATGCTAATGTTTCCCCTTCGTAAGTTATTATTAATCTAACCATTTCTTCGTAAATTACGTCTTACAAAAGTACCAGGATATATGTTGTATCTTCTTTCTGCATACATATTTCAATAAATTACAGTAGCATTTCTGCATTTATTAGTGCGTTTAAAAACCCAAATGCATAGTTAACTTTTCTTTTTAGAAATGAAAAATGTTTTTTTTACATTAAGAGTCCTTTGAACAGGCAAATGACAACTACTGTTTTATCAAAATTTAATAAACTTGTACAAAGTTGTTGATTTGTATAGATTTTTGTGGTATTAACAATCAGTTTCAATGCATTCTAATAGGGAAAAGACGGATATGATGTTGATTTTGGGAGAATGCAGAGATGCACCTAGCCGTACGACGATATGGATGAAGATACCCGGATACGCCCCTTCCATCATTTACTGCCTTTAGCCCTTCGGAAAGGAATTTGCGAAAATATCGCCAGTTTTCCAAGTCAATGGTGAGACAACGACATATCACAACTGTAGAAGCTGAAGCGGCAGTAATCGGACAAGTAACTGGTAATCCCTTTATAAGTACGTGCAGTTGCGTGAACTGTAAGTTTTAACCAAAGTTCAGTATTTCACATTTTAAAAACAAACCGGTTTCATCCTTACTACATCACATTAGTACAACACCTTACTGAAGATGATTACCCACGTTGAGTGAATTTCTGTCAATTTTTAAGAAACGAAGTTGCTACAGATCCACTGATTTTAAGAAATATTCTGTTTTCTGACGAAGCGACGTTTAGTTACAATGGTTGTGTAAATAGACACAATTTCAGTTTCTATCCACATTAGATTCCCAAGCACACTTTCAAAGACTTTTTACAGTAAATGTGTGGTGTGGTATAGTTGGCAACTTTATCGTTGGTCCCCACTTCTTTGAGGGCAGTTTAAATTGAGAAATGCAGTTACATTGTTTAGAAAATGATTTGATTCAATTTTTAGAAGACATTCCTCTTTATGTTACACATTGTAGGTGGTTTAAAAATGAACATCACTTTCATGGAATTGTTAGAAACTACCAACATGCAACTTTCCATGACAGAATAATTGCATGAGGTGCAATTCATACTTGGCCTCCACTTAGTCCTGACTTGACTCCGTTAGATTTCTTTCTGCTGGGTAAAAAAGTAAAAAGACTCCTGTCGAAACTCAACAAGATGTACGTGAAAGAACTATTGAATCATGTAGGTCAATCACTCCACACATGCTAACTCGTGTTAGAAATTCACTTCTGCAGCAGATTAATTTATGTGACGAACAAGGTGGACGGCAGTTTGAACGTTTATTACGTCATTGATTAGTGTTTTTCTTCCTATTTTTATTTAAGTTATTTTATTTGTTGATTTTATTGTTGTGCCAAGAAATTTTTGCTTTCTATGTGTTTGTTTTGTTTAAATTATAAGAAATAAATATTGTAAATGTACCTATTGCAAAATAGCGTCTATTTATTAGTAAATCGTTTCATTATTGTTTCTTAGTACATCCAACATAACTACTTTGATTTTTATTTATTTAAATAATGTAAAGTTTACTAAGATACCTATAGAATACAAACAGCTGTAATGTGTGCAATCTGTATAGAGTATGACTCAATATAAAGAATACTGAAATTGCAAGCTTCTTGTCACAAATACTGATAGGTAGTGGTTTTTGCCTACTGTGAATGTAATTTAACTGTACGCTCAACAAATTAACATTTACAAAAATATTCGTAGTTAATAACAACATCTGTTAAGAATGCAAGATTTAGGCGGGAGGGTGACGAAGTTCATCCGAAAGTATTTCAAGAGAGAGTGTTGTTGGTATCTAAACGAAAGCTTGCATATCTTTGGCGTAATAATTAATTAATAACGTTTTCGAACCTACTAACTGATTGAGTTGCGATTATTCTTTAAGCTGACGCAAGGTGCGAATTTAGTATTACCACTTATGTGTTTATATATGAAGATGGACTGCAATGGCAATATCAGCTAATATAAGCAGTGGCGTTGCTGGCGTATTTATGGTTTATATCCCATGAAGTGCTATATGTGTTTACCCAAATGGTTACGTATTATTATCTACTTGATATTATACGGTCCTATTATTGTTATCATACAAGATTTGTATGTCTATATAAGTAACTGTTGGAAATGAGTAGATAATGCAGATAATGTGATAATGGCTAAATATTATTTACCTAGCAATCATTCTGGAGGTAGTCAGTTGGCAGAGATGCTATCGAAAATGCGCCTACGTCGGATTGGTTTATAATTATGAATATCATATCAATGCTAGGACGGCATCGACTGATTTTTACGCTATGGAGTGGACACTATTTATACTCTCTTCTTGACACGTTGGGCTGAGGAGGATCCCCCGCCCCCGCGGCTCATGTGAATAACAGAGTAACTGGTTGGACGTCCAATTGCCTAGTTCTCTCTGAAATATTGGTGCACTAGAAGATACGTGTAATTGTAGGAATCAATCTATTATTAGGAGTGGCTGTTGCCACGGCAGCTAACCGGCAGACGAGCTTTCGTATCCTGCTCGAATCCCAATCCAGGGGTAGAGGGCTGGAGGGCTCCCGGTTAGTAGAACCGTTCAATATTAACTGACAGATCAGTAAGTCTGTGTTTTATTTTCTTTGCATGTCACTTTCCTTCCACCACCGGTGTGTTCTGATAGCATCCGCTGTTTCTTTACCCACGAACTCCATGAATGAAATGCGGAAGCGCTGCAACCATCTTGAATTTATAATTCAGTACTTCTTATACGACCCCTTAAGGTCGACTCTAACAATATTTTGAACCACTTGAAATATGATTATATGTCAAAACGATATTGCATCATGGTTTTGAATACTCACGAAAAATGCTTCATTGTTGAGTCTTGGTTTCGCCCATACAGAGTTGGAGGAAACGGTGGGCCTAGTTTACAGTTTGCTTTTACCATGTTTGAAGGACGCTTTAACGAACGATCTGCAACAAAGCTCAGCATATTGATATGCTGTTTATACTTGTCACAAAATTTAGAAATACTGGTTTCATACTTACCTTGCATGAAGGTAGTTCTAGAAAGAGGAGAACCTCTAGGAACAAGGAAAATGCAAGTAGGATTTTGAAAAAAATTATTCTTTTTCCTGTGAAAAGTCGGCGACGAATCGCAAAAAGACTTTCATAAAGTACGTTAGATCGAGTATCCAACAAGCTGCGAATGAATTAGGAGCTTATTCCTATCATATTCAAATGACTAATGAACTAAAGGTAGGTGATATACTTGAAGAACTTTAGTATTGTTTACGATAATGGTTTGATGATTATTGACAGAACACTGGAATCACAACCTACTCGCAAGCAATAAGAATTGTCATTCGTTAACAGCTACGTACGTTTACAAGTTACACACCCTACTTTACAACAATGATGATTTATTTTTATTTATATTTCCGACGATGTTGTCATTGTTACACTGTCTCAGAGTAGGACGTAGCTCACGGGCTTTGTTAATTAAAACTAAATTCAGTTTCAGCACGAAAGAAATGCTGTACCTGAATAAATGTAATCTTTTAAATTCAGTGTAATTTAGCCATATACTTTTCATCTATCAATTTATATTAGTTATAAGTAATTGTTATAACAAATATTCAAACAGGCCATCCCAACTGCATTATTTAGATTTCTGTAGACTATATGCTTGAAGTGTAAGTTAATTTTCTTTATCACTGGGCTGTGACGTTACCCAATGGATATGAGTACGTTAAGGAATAGCGATTTTACGAGTATTCTGTATTTTGCCTTCACACTTTGATTTTGTATTTTGCAGTATGCGCTTGATACGAAATGTTAACTATTCTTTCCCACATATTTTAATACACCGATTGATGTTAGCAATTAGCATATTAATGCTATTTGTATATAATTTAGAAAAATAAATTCAATCAGTGTCACATAACCCGAAATCTCTGTGCTGTTAAAACATTAGTAAATCAATTATAGTCAACAGCTCACGAAACAAACGGCTTTAAATTTAATTTATTCCTGTTTTCGTCATTGTCGGTATTTTACCAAATTAGAATAAAGTAAGAAAGTACAAAATAAAAATAGTAATGTATTACATAAAATACTTCGTTATTTCTGTAAATAATAACTTACACGGATTCGTTACAGATTTGACTTTACCGTGACAAGGCTGTTCATATATATAATTATTAATTAGTAATAATTAGCTCCATTATAACATTAGAGAAAAGTAGTGGAATTACAAAATAGGTTTAATGCCTGATTTGATTCCATAAAATGTATTACCATTTGAAATAATATTTATTAAACTGTTTAAAAATTAGCTAAAGTAAATGTGGCCACCCATGACCTTGTCAACTAAAACCAGTTATTGTTATTTGAGAGTTATTATTCAGGTTTACGATTATATCTGGTTTGATCTACGGTTTTTATATTTCTTATGCAAATGATTAGTTTTAGTTATCAAAGTCATGGCTAGCAACTGTTACGTTGGTTAATTTTTACATGTTGTTTTATATTTTTTTGTAAGGTAGTTGATTTCATATACCGAGAATTTCTGATCACTAAATACGAGTAATTTGAACGCCTCGGTACTATAACAATTTCAATAGGGAATGTCGAGAAGAGTCCCAGTAATCTTAATCTCTTTTAATAATAGCCGAGAAGAGTCCGGCTATCTAATAATCTAGGTCGGACTAACTAAGGGATCGAAAAGAGTCCCATGGTAATTCTTCATCAAAAATTCTAGTAGTTGAATTTTAAATTACTATTTATTACGGTATTTGGTGATATAGTAAGGTCTTTATAAGTTACACTAAATTGTATGAAAAAAAATATCGAAACAAAATATTCAGTTTATTATTCATTAATTACATACCGTATGTACTACATCGATTATAAGACGCCACCAATTATAAGACCCCACCGATTATAATACGCATCCGTATTTTTAAAGCCAGAAAGATTCTCGTCAGCCACCAGTACCTTGGTAAGAAGCCATCGAGTATAAGACGCGCTATAAATACAAAGACGCAAAAATAGGGAAAAGCATGCGTTTCATAAAATGTAATACGATTTCTAGGTGGAGGAAGAAACAACTAGGTCTCTCAAAGAGAATACAAGAAGAAAGAGTGGGATGTAGTAAAATATTTAAATTATATTTTTGGTTTGATTTTTCTTAATTCTGCCCAAGATGGAGACTGCGCTAGATTTTTCGAGCATTCAACTACAACATAAAAAAGTAATTCAATTCGCCGATTTTCTCTCTCTCTCTCTCTCTCCCTTCTCTCTCTTGGTTAACAATTCTAAGGATTGGTTTGCTGCAATGTCGATTACATCGCAGAAAATTATACAGAGTGAACCTTAAATGACGGATACCAGACATACCCTCTGATTCTTGATCAAAAATGGAGCGATAAGGTCTTATACCAATTTGCTGTTAACCTCATAGATGAGGAGATACTGGCAGTCTTAAGTTGGCTTCCGGGTTCCTTATCGTGCGATATTTTTGTGAAATGATAATAAATTGAATCACCAATCTGTAATTGTAGTCATCCTACCCTTGGTTTACCCAGAACTTCTATCCGAAGCTTAAAGCTTCCGCAATGCTTGAGTTTTCAAAAAATATTGCAACAACGTATAGTACAAATTTCACATTTTGAAACATACGTAGGCTTTTGTCATAGTTTTTTTATTTTAAGTAATTTGACTTTTAATGACATTTCTGTGACAATTTGCTGATCAAAACGCCGTGTTTAATTCTCTTTGCATTCATTATCTTAGTGTTAAGTTTAGTTTATTTTGATTTTAGTTTACATGTGTTTGATTTCCCAAATTAGCGTCATGGAGTACAGTTTTGTGGAGTATGCAGACATGTATTTGATTTTAGGGGAATGTCGTAGCAATTTTAATACTGCTGCTAATTTGAATGCCGAACGGTATCCAAACAGATGGCATCCACATAGTAATGTTATACGACGATTGGATCTACGAATGCGAGAAACTGGAAGAACTGCACCCACTCCAGTAGCTGACTCTTCATCGAGTATTGTTACCACTGGTTGAAGAAAATATCTTAAATGTAGTCGAAAATGAACCAGAACAAAGTACCCGATCCATCGCCAGTATGTTTGATGTTAACCAAAGAACAGCTCATCGCTTATTACAGGAAAATGGCTTGCACCCGTATCATTATCAACGAGTACAGGGATTACCTATTAACAGAAGGCTATCAGCAAAGAGTAAGATTCTGCAGATGGTCACTTCGTGAGCAAGAAAGGGATCCTGATTTGATTGGATATATCTTATGGACTGATGAAGCTACGTTCACCAGAAATGTAACATTTAATATCCATAACATGCACCAATGGACACATGAAAACCCCCATGCACTCACTGTACCAAACAATTTATCAAGTTCGGTTTAGCGTTAATGTGTGGGGTGGTATTATTGGGAATAGACTTATAGGACCACACATTTTGCCTGATCGCCTAAACACGAATAATTGTGTTGAATTCTTAGACACCGATTTTAGGGATCTATTAGATGATGTACCATTAGATTTAAGAATAAATATGTTTTTTTAAATGGACCGGGTACCAGCACTCTGGGGAATTCAAACAGGATGGTTAAATCATTAATTTCCAGAAGGATGGATTGGTCGTGGTAATCCATTACCTTGGCCACCAAGTAGCCCAGATTTAAGCTGTCTTGATTTTTTTTTGTGGGATTATTAAACGCGTTTGCGTAAGCAATGGAAATTGATAACAATATGATTCAAAATCTAGAAGGGAGCATAATAATACGTAGGTGTATGACATGCATAGAAGTTGGTGGTAGCCACTTTGAGCAATTGCTGTAATTTACAAAATAAGAAACATAAAACGTAGTCGATATTTGCTTACTAGTTATGTACTGTTAATTCAAAAATGCAAGCAGCACATAAAATTAGAATATTACCATAAAGGAGGTCTAATATGCGTGTATACAAACCTTAGGTTCCATATTAAATCAAGTGCGTTGCTATATGAATCGCAGGCGCCTTAACACACAGCTCAGTACGACTGACCATACAGTGTTGCTAAGTTTACAAAACTTTAATTAAGAATTCTTCAACAACTGAACGTTTTCGAGCAAAACGCTTGTAGAATTTTTTGCTCAGTTTTTGATGCAGAATCGCGTGATATAAATATTTTCCGCCATTTAAGATTCACCCTGTATAATACAAGATGAAGTATACCCACCTGGGCACTAAGCATGGCAGCTTACATAGGACAACGAATACCTGAGATAAACTCCCTGTCCCCGCTCCTCACAATTAGTCTGCAAAACTTTAAAATTCGTACAGGGACCGAGAATATGAAGGGGATACATTTAAAAATTGAGTCAATATTATGATTGTTGTTAAGAAATATAAACTCAAATATTATAGTTGATCAGTTAATTAGTTGCATGAGAAATGACAGGACATTAAATTAGATTTGCGTGATGTACCTCACTGAAAATTGTCATAGTAATATGGTTTCTAAATTACCCCTATTTAGTTGTCGGAAATTCTTAGTATGTGATAACAACTGTAGTAATATTAGAGCAATTAATTCATGCATTACATGTAGTTTGCCGAACAAATAATTTATTTACCATTTTAGAATAAGTAGCAAGGAAAGCCGTTTCAACAGCAATTTTGCATGGTAAAGTCCTAAAATTGCTAGAATCTGAATTATCGCAAAGTGTATATTGTGTGATAATATTAGGATAATTATCATATTATGAATTATAAATACATTGCGCCCACACGCACATACAGCATCTCCAAAAGAGAGTTAAGAGATGGGCATTTCGTAACATAAGAGAGACAGATTTGCTTAAATGATAAAAATTACCCAAGATTTGCACGAATACCAACGTCCATTATTATTAGTTACTTTATTGCGATTACTTTGTTTATTATAAAAGTTAGGACAAAGTGGTTCTAATTTTTTTAATTTATTTATAATTAAATAATTACAGGTTGTCAAATATTTAAGATGTTTAGTCTGTGTTCTAAATATAATTTATGCTCCGAAAATGTATCGTTCCTTTAAGGTATTTCCTGTTATACAATATTTGATGAAGAATAAATTACAATTACAGAAAATCTACTACAAGAATTGTTTTGTAGATGAACGGTCGACAATTAATATTGACTGTATTCATTATACATGTTTCTAACTTCTTATATTTTTAACATCTCAAATATGTACAGAGAAGCATGTTTTATTTTGTTTTCAGACAGAGGCAGCAATGAAGTAAAAAATTAATCGAATAATATAGAGAAGACGCGCAATCATTCTATGCATTTAATACACAAAATACTGGTTGGGTATGTTTTCATTTACAAGTGCTGTAAGAACAGAGCTTTAATGTGAAGATGAAGTTTCAGAACTTTGACGTTACTTATTAAAGTATTGTTGACGTTTCAATTAAAGTTTATATAGTACTGATGGTGCATTTTAAATTATTATTATTATGAAGCTTTCACAGGCCTTAGAGGCCCATTCCAGCTTAAGTTAAAATAAATAGTTTCTATTAAGCCAATTACGCAATCGACCAAGCAAATAATTAAAATACATCCGTAAATTATCATCAGAAAATGTGCTAATCACTGTATTGTCTTCCGCATATATCGTAGTGATCACCAGAATCTACATTTCATTAGCGACAGAGAGACTTTCGCTTCTACTCCTTATTTTCGCGAGTCACAAGTTTCGTGGACCTACGGCTTAAGATGGGCTCCAAACCACGGCAAGTGTAAACATTCTTACCCCACAGAAGATTTACTAGGCAGAACACCACACTACTTTGCCCGTGCCTTGCGGGGAAGGACGGTCGTTAAAAAGTTCCGGTGCTGGAAATTGAGCCCCAGACCTTTAGCGTAGAATCAAACGCGCTGACCCCTAGCCCACGGCCACCCTGTAATATTACCACGATCGTTAAGTACCAAATATAAACACTGCGAGGGACGCTCTCAGAATGAACTAACCTACTGCAGTGTATAACCAATAATAAGATTGTAGCAATCAAATATTTTAGGAAATAGTACAATGTAGTACAGTATTGTCTAATTATAACGAACCTTAAGAGACGGCATAAATTATTCAACCAAAGAAGAATTAAAAGGCAAAAATATGCGAGGTAGAGGTAGAAAACTATTAGAAGTACATGATGAGTTACCGAAATTTGACCGGTAAGCTGTAGTTATCGGATGAGAGTTAGCGTAGATTTGCGTTGTAAAGTTTGGGTAATTATCATCATCATCATCATCTGACATGGAGCTGACTCGAGGGTCGATCCTGGATACGCCGGGCCCACCCCATGCCAGTAGGTGAGTAGGAAATTATGGGATAGGGTGGCATCGGGTGGGGCATTGCAGAACGTTAGCATGTCTGCAATGTATACCGCAAGACACCGCTGCTGCAACACCGGGTAGTTAGTAAACTACGCATCAATGGGGTGTTGAGTACGTAGCCGAAACCGTTATGCCATTATGCGTTTGAGCCTAATAAACTTTGGTTTCAAAGTTTCCCATTGTTCTTATTTCACATCATGCTATTGTTCTAAGGTTACTTCACACATCTCCTATTTTCCTAATAACTAATAACCTATTTAATAGTTACTCTCAAACTTATTTTTACTGTCCGTTATGCGATTATACATTTGACCCTAATAAATTTTGCCATCAAAGTTTCACATTGTTCTTATTTCACATCTATTTATTGTTCTAAGGTAACTGATTGCACATCTCTTAGTTTCCTAATGACTAACAACCTACTTAATATTTACTCCCAAACTTATTTAAACTGCCCGTGATGCGATTATGCATTTAGCCCCACTAAACTTTGGTATCGAAAGTTCACAGTGTTCTTATTTCACATCTATGTATTGTTCTAAGGTTACTGAAGGTTTACATTGATCGTAGTTCACATACATGTATTGTTCCACGGTTAAAGGTTGTAAAGTGACATATAAATCTCAATTAATAAGCATTGGTAGCAAGACAAGCTACAAGCAACGGCTAGTTTAAAGCGCGAGTTCTACATGCAACGCTACTGAATTTCAACCTTCTCTAAGTCTGAATATGGATTTATTTGAACGGTAATTGCTTTCTGGACATTGCGTGCTTCTTACAGTTCTCTAAATCCACTATGAATTGCTAGTAATATATGTATGTATATACTACATAATTAAAAAGTACTTATTCGAAAAACCGGACAGGTTACTATTGCTATTTGGCATGTGGTAGTAGCTAAGTTGGCAGAGCTTTCGTTTTCTGGGCAAAACGTCGAATATGGGTTGATTAGATCGTCCAGCAGCAACACGACAGCATAAAACAATCTGGTGCGGCAACCACCAATACAAAGGTCTCCAATCCGCTTGGAAACAGTGTGTCTGAATATCAAAACAAATCTCCGACATTGAATAAAGTTTACCGACATGACAATCTACTTCTGCAAATCTGTTTAAAATATTGACTGGAATATTTTACTATTGTAGCAAACAGAAGATCGTTCATTTTATTTTGAGATTTGCAGAAGACATTTCAGCGATTGACTGGTTTTGATTTATATTCTTCAGATTTATTTCCCCACTATTATCCTGTCTCCTCAAAAATGCCGTTTATCGTCTACCAGACAGCTTGTAACCATTATAAAGAAACTTTTGCGTAAATAACGTACAAAATGCACCGAAATAAACGAAAGTTCGTTTTACGCAGGTTGGGTACAACAACAAAATGTTAAGTATCTATACTTTTGAGGTTTTAGCGGAAAAGAGTTTGATGTTTGTTGATCTCTACAGTAATTAAAATAATGAGAAGTCTATGGCAGTGTCTGTAAAATAATAAATGTGAGTCAGTAAGCAATACTGTAAACAGTATATTGCTTAGAACATAAAAATACTATACACAAGGTTGCATAGGTTTGCAAAACGTATGGGAAGAAGTATTTTTCTAAACTTCGTTCCAACGGGAGACGCAGACTACGAATCTGCTGTATCGTCGATAATATTTACTATTAGTATGGTTTATTCAAAAAGAAAAAAATATTTACTGATTAAATTAAGCACCAATTTTAAAATAAATATTCTGAAATATACGGGGTGTCGTTTCACGAGCCGAATAAATTATACAGTATTACTGACAACATATTTACCGCATTATTTAAGTTGTATGACTGCTTTCCCCAAAAAGGTAGTTGTCATTCGGCAGTTTAAGATGACAAAACTTGCAATACTACATATGTATTAGGCGGGATGGTTATAAGTACATCATTTGGGTTGCTGCATCCATGTAATTCAATGCTGAGGTCAGGGTCACGATATCCGTTAGGCCGACTAGGCACAGTGCCTAGGACCTACAAACCTTTTAGGGCCTACAGTGAGTGGCGGATTTCCGATTAGGCTAAGTCGGCTGAAGCCTACGGCGGCAAATTTTAGTCGGAGGAAATATTTCGAAATTTGCAAGATACGTCGATGTGGCTAAATTTTTTAGCCGATTGAATTAATAGTTTTTCAGAAATGTTTTTTACCAATCGAAATACGTAGGAATTCGCCGTCCGCCACGCGACCTTTTTAAATCAAAATGAAAACTTTTATACTATAAAATTTTATTTTTTTATGGATCTTTAATAATCTCTTTCTATTCGCCTACCATGTATATGCAACTTTTATTGTTATGTTCAGAGGCGTAACTAAGCATTGGCAAAGGGCCCCGCCTCGAGAGAGGTTTAAAAGGCACCAAAACCGCGAATACTTGCAAAAATACGAATTTGAAATAACCCCCAGAGGTGTCAAATTAATAATTTGACAAGGGTGCCAACTCCTTAATTATGCGTTCGATTATGTTAAACTAAATCCTAGGTGGTACAATAAAACAGCCTATACGCGGCAAAATCGTAAATGCGCCACTGTCTACTATATTTCACGTAAAAAAATTACATAAGCGAAAATCCCAAGATAAGAAAATACAACAGTATTAAATTTCAAAATATCGCAAACCGTTTGCCTACCCAGGATTTTGTATTGGTAAAAATATCAGACACACAAGCCTCTAGATATAAAAGTGCCTAGGGCCTACGAAGTACTTAAAACGGTCCTGGCTGAGATATGTAGTTTGTAATTAATTGTGCTGTGTGGTTGAAAAAATTGGTGGTTCTTATCCTATTACTAGACATGTGTGCGCGATAATGGTATTGTGTGTACCTTATTAAATAATGAGCTGTGTGTCCCCCAATTATTTTAGAGTTGTATATTTCTGTTTTATTGTTATAGCCGTGTACTCAATAATGGTGCTGTGTGTATCTGCAGATTTTGTATCTTCTAGAAGATTCTATTTTAACAGTGTACTTGTTGGTGGTGTCTTATACCCACCTAAGGAATTGTGTGGTCATCCTGCACAGTTAGTAGGTAATTCCGAGATTTCAAGTGGGTATTCGACCTTTTAAAGGGCTGGTTTAATTTTATACTCACTAACAGGACCTCCTTTGGAATTTATAGCTAGTGTGTTAATGTTTTCAATTTGTTTTACATTTATAATGAGTCCACGTTCACTTTCGGCCAGGCGCAGGGGATGAAAGGATTTGGTACAACATAATGGAGTGCTATTTTATTGTTTATTTATTTAGATTTAATTATGTTATACGAATACAACGAATGTCAATGCAATTATTTTAATACCTTTTGTGGTAACATAATTTATATATTATTTTAGAAATTTGCTTCGGAATTTTCGGTGATTATGCATCTTCTAAATACGCTCTTCAGGTTGTTTTGATATCTAATTTTTCTTTAGAATAACTTTCCAGGAAAAACTCATCAATACAATCAAGACGTGTCTAAATGATAATGAGGTAGGCAAGGTTAAGTCTGGCAACTAAGTATATATACGGTATGGTTAGCGCACATTGCTGCAGTATTCGTGAGCTTCGCAAACCGCATTTAAAGTGCATTCTTAATTAAAGGCAATAGGCAATGGCAGTGTTGGAGTTCGTAGTTTTTTTCTTCGTAGCCGTCATTTACTCAGAGGCAAATAAACTGCGTAAGTATTAAAAAATAAATGTGAACTTAAAAATAAAACTTGTATTGGTAATATTGCTGAGTTTTATAAGTTTGATTTTAATAACAACATAAATATAAGTGTTTATTTACAAAAATACTATACAAGATATGAAACATGCGATATATTACCAGTAGTTAGCTACCTAAGCAAAATTGTTATATCTTACCCAGTAATATTACTTATTTATCTTTTGTTAGTTTACTATTCTAAACAACTACCACGTTAATTTGACCCTTGTTGTTTAACAACAAACTATATAAACAAAAATAAATTGGTTGCTGATGTCAGTGCTAATAAGTTTTTTTTAATATAATACGTTTGCCGTTGTCTGTTTTACGTAAATAAAACTTACGTAAAATATCTATCCGGATTTACGTAGGTTCTTTTTATAGCAATACTGATCAAAAATGAAATAAACTATTCAACGATGATTCAGACATATTACTGACATATCAGTAGATTTACTAAGTGAAACGAATAATTTATTTTACTTCCGCTAGTAAGCATTTTCTCATGCGTCATTGTGCGTATACAGACAATAAAAAGCGGTAATGTTTCATAGAAAATTGCTGTTTTATTAAGTCTGAAGTTAGTAAGCTACATAAAATTCCCACAAAATACCAAACTAAAACACAAACTTTCTTTGACTGCTGTGTTAGAACTAATACAAAAGACATGCTATTGTTTGCGTTCAGCGGTTTGAAAGAATAAAAATAGTTTGCTTTTCCTTGATTCTTTCCAGTTGCAAGTATTTTTGTAAATAAACAAGAGTCACTTACCTGCCTAGGCATGATTTTTACAAAACTGTAAATTATTTTTAGCGTCTTATATTAAGCCCTGCAGTTTATCAGATCCCGACTTTGAAAAATGTGCTATCAAACATGGACAGGAAGCTATTCCATTTATCGTAAAAGGTATGACAAGTGTTAATTTTAGCTATAAAGTAGCTTGGTCTAAACATAAAATTTACCTATTAAATCTAATGCGTTTAATTATAAATTGCAGGCGATAACAAATATAAAATTCCAAACATGTTACCTTTAAAAGTACCCGAAATAAAGTTTAATACTGGTGGTCTACACGTTAAAATTACAAATGCAGAAATTTCGGGTTTTGAAGATGCCAAGATTTTAGAAACAAAGTAAGTACAACATATACTGTACTATTAGACAAAGCTTCTTAAATTTAACAAAATATATTGCAGCGGAATTCATTACAAAAACAAAAGATATAGAACCATCTGCTATAAAATTAGCGATGTAACTATTGTATATGTTACGGTCAATGTTAGAAATTGGTTAATATTTATAATAACCGGTTAATATCCATAATTACCAACAGCTATGGTTACTGTAAGAAATAGCTGCAAATTATTCAGGTTCACCAGTAATTTTATTTAGTTTCCAAAATGTATTGGTTAGTTTGCTAAATACACGTAAAGTAATTGCTCTCAACAATGTCTATTGGTTAAATTGATAAATTGAAAACACAGCAAGAGAGTATTTTATAGTTTCAATCACAAAACACAGTACGAATACCTACACACGGTATTAATTTGAAAATGTAGAATGTGTTATATCTCTGGAAGTTAAATAAGTATTCCATTTTTCTAGAAAAGGTTTCCATAATACGGAAAAGAATCATAGTGGCTCCTAAGGTAACCTTCCCCGTTCAACATTGAAAAGATCTTAAAAAATTCTATTCAGTAGTAGCAACATTTCTATAACCCCTAACTCGTTCCAGAAAAAATAAAAGAAGAGACTCAAAAGATTCTGAACCAATTATTGCAATTCAAATTTCAAAATATTAGTTTAAATGTTCAGAATAAGTTCCATTATTTTCTAGACAATAGTATAGTCTATTCTTAAATTCCCTCCGAATATTTTACAAGGTTTGTCGCGGAATACCTGGGCACTCATGAACTATTCGTTGTCGCAGTTGTGCAGTGCATTGAGGCTGAGTTTTGTAGATACCATAACATCTTTTAAGTGACCCCATAAAAAGAAGTGTAATGGTGTCAAATCTGGCGGCCATTCGATTGGTCCTCTTCTACCAATTCATTGTCATTGATAATTGTTATTACAATAATTGGTGTAGAACCTTCAAAGTTTTTTTTTCCGAAACAAGTGAGGGAAAAAGAAGGTTGCTACTATTGAATAGCGTTTTCTAAGTGCTTTTCAATGGGGTACCACAAAGTGGGTGTTACCATTTGAAATTTTCCTTGGGCATACCTAGAGTCTAAGGGGTTGAATGGGGAAGGTTATTTTATGTGTCAGTATTATTCCCTCTCCGTACTGCAGAAACGTTTTCTAGAAAAGTGAAATACTTATTTTACAATACTGAACAAAATGAGAAAACATAAAATAGTAATATTAGGTTAAGATAGTTCTTATTACATTAACCACAACATACCAGGTACAATTGTCGAAAATGTAATAAATTTGTTTAAATATAAAGAATTTTATTAAAGTTACCATATTCACTGGCGGCTAAAAATTATTACCGGCTATTATGCATAATCCCCGAATTGCAATTGCAGTTGCACTAGCTTTAAAATTTTAAAATTATTTTATATTTTATTATCAATCGTTTACCAATATTTTGTGTACTCTATTCATTTTCTGTTTTTTTTTTAGGTTTGATACAAATAACCGACACATCTCGTTGGCAGTAACTATCGATCGAGTGACCCTTTTGGGTGACTACAATATTGATGGAAGAATATTGATTCTTCCCATTAGAGGAGAGGGTCGAGCAAATATCACTTACAGTAAGAGCTTTAACTACTTTTAGAACCTATGCGAAAAAATGTGAATGCGATAAATGTCCGTCTATCTGCCCATTATTCTTATATGTGCTTTTCTTTCTTTTTACTTTCTTGTGTGACAGTTATTTGATTTTAACGGAACAATTCGATTTGATTTTCTACGTACTAAGGAAAGAATTTTTACAAAACGTATGTGACTATGTATGCGTTTGTAACTATCTAGATATCCGAAACGACTGCTGAAGTGTATTAAAAATGTATCCAGACGAAAAATCTGGAACCGGAGGCGGATGCTAGACATATTTTTGTATAACATTTTTTCGCAAAAATGAATCTACTACCGTATTGCATCGATTATAAGACACCACCGATTACAAGACGCACCCTTATTTTTGTAAGCCAGAAAGCTTCTCGGCAGCCACCGGTACCTTGGTAAGAAGCCATTGATAGCCATAAATATAGAGACACAAAAATAGGGAAACACATGCGTCATATAATCGATGTAACACGGTAATTTAAAATTAGGATAATATAAAGTATGTTAACATATAACAAATGAGTTTTTGTTAAACTCTCTGGCATCACAATCAAGGTCTATACGGTTTTACCAAAATTCTAACTTTAACGACCGCTATCTGATAACCGGTAAGCATTAGAATGATACTGAAGGATCTACAAAGTTGCTTTTTCTACTTACTAACGAAACTCGACTTTGGGACCTTCTAAAAATTTTTGGAAATTTTTGTTCAATGCCCCAAAAACCTTAATCTAATTGACATAAACCGTATATTATTTAACGAGCCCATATACAGAGTCGCTGGTAAATATGGAATCGAAACTCTCTTGCTAAAATGGATTTAAATATAGATTTGAAAATTAGAAGAATCGAATATGAAATTATTTCGCATAATTTAGATGTGTGGTTTTTGGGCACGACCGCCATCGTGATTTTTGTTAAATAGTATCATATGTGTGATGCATTATTGGAAAGCTTATTTTTTCTCTTTTTAACCATCTGAAACATGTATGCGGTTATATGCAGAAACATTAGGAAAAGATTTTCCGTATGCTTAGCCGGCTAATTTATTGTACTTTAAATCTAGAAACAAAAGCATTGAAAGAACTTCAAAAATAAACAAGAAACAATCAGTAAAATAAAATTATACGAAAGGTAAACATTTTAAAAAAATTCGATAAGAGTAATAACAACATTTAACTGTGCAAACTCTGAGCTGAAATAACTGTTTAAAGAAAGTTGTTGAAACTGTTGCCTGTTTACTTCTTGGCAATATTGAATTCGATGTCTGAAATTATCTAAAGAATTATGTAACAAATTGTCAGTTCAGCAGGAATGCGGTTTTAAAATTTTTCTAATTCTTCTGGCCTATTTACATACAAGCAACTTTTCAAATGAACACATAAGAAAAAATCTAAAGAAGGCAAGTCTGGAGATCGAGCTGGCCACTCCACGCTTCCTCTTCTCCCAATTCATCGTCTATGAAAAAATCGTTTAAATAATTACGTACCGCCAGTCCACAGTGGGGAGGCGCACCACTCTGCTGAAATCAGATCGTTTCGTTGAACGCATTTGGGTTCACAGGATTTGGAAAAAGTATTGTAATTCGAGGAATAACATTTTCTTGAAGAAGTTGAAGATATTTCGCGGAAGTGAGATTCCCGTGATAAAAACGGGTCCAATAATATTGTGACCAAGGATACCTGCCCATACATCATACATTGATTTTTGAAGTAGCTGGATATGATCTTCTGCTATCCAATGTGGGCTAGCATCAGACTAGCACCTACAGTTGTGTTTGTTGCAAATGAAAAGTAGCTCCATCCGAACATACAAGTGAGTTGACAAAATTATAATTTTCCGCAATGACTTCCATGATCCACTCGCAAAACTGAACTCTCAGTTTCTGTACTAAATATTCTTTATATGGGCGGACCTTAGCTCTGTGTAATAGGCAAGTTGTACAAACGTTCTAGGTTGGTCAAGCACATCCAGTGCTATACCTAGTAAATTATCTGCACTTGTAGTAGATCTTGGTCTACCGGGTATAGAACGATATTTTACACTACCAGTTTCCGTAAATCTTCTTAAAGTTTTCCTTACTGTTGATTTGCTAATCGGTCTCCGACCAGGTTGTGCGGTATTAAGTAATTGACGTATTTCTTCATGTGTTCGCCTTCTGTCATCATACCCAATAACCATAAGAATATTTCTATTCGTCCCGTTTCTGTCAAACGATTTCAGGAAATCAAGGTTTATTTGCCACTTAATACAACAATTGAAAATTAATAATAGCACATGCTATGTTTCTTATCACCTACTAGCCCCTTACTGATGCCGACCTCAATGGTCTAATCGCTAGCGCATTTGCCTCTGGATCTAAGGGACGCGGGGTTGAATCCGGCCGAGGTCGGTGAGATTGAAGCCGTAGGTCCTGTGCTACTACTATGTGTAACAAGTTAAAAATCACTGCTGGGGTTGGAACTACTCCAGATAGTCAAAATTCGTAGTTATGTTGTACAATGTCCGAATGAAAACAGATGCTTGGAAAACCGCGTCCTAGATCTCGCTCAATGAAACACCAACAACAACTCTTTGTTCACTGTTTTTTGATTATTTCTGGCGTTCTGTCAGTGCTATGGTTCTTAGATTTAAAATACAATAAACTAACCGGCATACGGAAAATCTTTCCCTAATAATTGTTCTGCATTATTTTATCATGTCGCTCATACATATTTGAGATAGTTAGAAAACGAAAAAAATAAGTTTTCTAATGATGCACCATGTTGCTATTCAAAAAAAATAAAAATATATAAACATCATTGTATTTAAAATTAACTGCCAGTAATTTTTTGAATAATCCGAATTTAATTTCTCATTTGCACTAAAGGTTAATCCGTTAGACGCAAACTAACGCCATAAATATTAGAATTTAGTGCGAATAGAAAATTTTACTTTGGTTACGAAATAGGCCATTTCGTTCGGCATATTTAGGGTGATGACGAATTTCTTAGCACAGAGGAATATTGGAATTTTTATGTTTACAATAATTAAGTGCAAATGAAAACAGAATATAGAAAATTAAAGGACCTATTGGCAGGAGAGGAAATATTAATTGAAGGGGATAAAAACCATCAAAACAAATATAAGACATTTTTTCTTACCGCACAACAAATTTTCTACTATATTAAAATCCAGCAGTGGGCATGCAGAGCACAACTAGTACGGAAAAAGGCTAAAAAGTATTGCTATATTTCTTTGGATACTAAAAAATGAATTACTTTTTAGTACATTTTATTTAATCTTTTACTCTTTCGATATCGGCTATTTTCCGAATACTGGTACCTTACTTAGCTATTTATGAATGGATTTTGTGTTGTTTTCTAAAGATGCCCATTAAACATAAATGTAAATCCTGCTTAAATGAAATCGAAAATCCTTCTACATGTATTAAATAACCTTGCCGTTTTTGTAAGGTTGAAATTTTGCTTTTTATTACCAAAACCTTGAATTATTTATGTAATATTTCTGCATTAAAATGAAACACAAAACTCTTTAAACTACATTTCATTATACAATTTTTAATTAACCCTGCATTAAATGGTAAAACATAATCCTTACACTTATAAAACATGCCCTATTTCCACTACTAACACTAATACAGTCCTTGTTTGGCAAACATCAGAAAACCATGTACCTGTAATCGCTACTTAATTTAAGAATATTATGTGTTCCACTTAACACCGCTTCTACTTAATAACAAATTCTTTCTTATAGAACCACCCTTCGTGCTTGCAAGTAATCAAAAATTAGTATCTACGCTTCAAAATTTTGCTGTGCGTATGGTATTGTAACAACGGTTTTCTTCTCGGTATAAATTTTTACAGACATTTTAGACACGCTGCTTATATTTAATATAATTTAACATCGTTTTTATACTTATATGCGGATAAGCATACTGTACCCATACTATGCATTTTTATCTTCCATAATAAAATATTAGGATTCATAATCTCTATAACATGCATCCCGACTCTTAAAAATATTTATTCCTAGGGGAACTTAGTCCCCTTTAATAAATCTCACACTTAAAGTAGTTTAAACTTTAAAGTTTAAAATCATCTTCTTGCTAAAACGTGATTTACGAAACTATTAGTAGTCAAGCAAGTTACTTGCTTAACGGCCAATTTTTGGTTTTTTAATTAACGGAGACAGAATATCACGATTTAAGTCAAACATTTACATAAAGGTCTGAAGGTAAACGAGTCTTAGAATTATTTAGAGACTGGAAGTATTTAGAAAATAGCCTGTAAATGAAGCCAAAGTTTGAATAATTTGATCACCATTCTTGCAACGGTAAATTATTCAACTGCAGTTCGCCCTTTAAGTACAGCTAACAATAAAAGGTCCATTAAAAAATCGGGAGTTATGCAGTTAAAGTGAAGCATATGCAGTAAAGCCAAGGAAACCTTGGTGTTATTTATAGTATAACATTTAGAAAGCTATAGTTTTATAAAAAAAGTCAGATGTTAAGAATTATTTATATCTTAACCGTAAAAGAATTGTGGTTGCTTTTTTTCGCCAATCGTCAAAATTTTCGTGTGCTATTTTCCATAAAAAATTGGAAACGTAGTTTTAAAATTTACTGAATCAGCTCATTTATTAGGAATATGAAATACATAACCAGAGTATCTCAAAGGTGACTGGAATAAGGCAATCAACAATTGCTTGTCAAAGCATACCCATCATTTTACTTCACTTCCCCGAACACGATAGGTTTGACATTTTTCTTTGTATTGATTTTAGGCGATATCTTCATCGGTGTGAAACCGTCAGCTAAAAGTTAGCTGCCAATTTGGCCGAAAACAACCGAATAGTCCACATAAATATTGTAAATCGTCGATACATGAATTACCAACAAAATTTGCAAATTAGCAATTCCATTTCATTAATAAAGAATCTTCACGCAACGTAACACTAGGACATAATTAGAATAAAATGCCGACAAACCCTTTAATGAGGTGCGACAAACCACCAAATATATGAATAATGGCCAACTAAAAAACTAACTACTGAGAAAACTTTAGATTTAAAAACTGGCAGTTTCTGAACTAATATTCTATTTTATCAAAAAATGTCTCTACAATTTCTTTCGTACATTGAGTACTTATTTAAAGAGTTATTTAACAGAGTTTTGAATAGAGATGACATTTTAAATACATACATCTAATTTACATATTTTTTACTATAAACTTTAAGTTCTGCTTTATACATCATCCACTTTTCACACTCAATTGTACATTTTGCACTACTTTTTTTTTCTCACACATTCATACTACCGTTACCCCCCCGGAACCGCTTTCGCATTACTTCAGGGGGGTGCGGGCGTCCCTTACATACTAAACATTCATGCAACATGCACCCTAAACTTAACTAAACAAATCCGGTCGCCCCAGTCGGGATTCGATCGCCCCAACGGAGCAACTGCATTTACTGTGACCTCGAGTGGCCAATGCATTCTCGCACTCGACCACCGCGGTCCCCCATTTTGCACTACTGGAAATTAAGATTGGACTATTAGCTATCTAAAACAACGAAATTTGGCAAAATCGAACAAGCAAGGAAAAGTTATTTACATTGTAGTGAATTGATGTAACAAACGTTGATGCTATACATCTTCGTACGACCCGAATTAAAAAGAATTGCTGTATGTTTTGGGGTTAAACAACGTCAGCTGTACGCGATTAAAGTTTTTCGCACATGTTTAGAATCACCTGTATGAATTTAATTTCTTTAACACATACTAGCGAACCAACTGATTATCGATTTAGAGCTGGTTAACCCTCACCGCTAAACAGTGCTTGAGAAAGAAAACATTTCCTACGAAATTTACAGTTTGAAAAAAAGAATAATATTATATTAAAAATTAAGAAGCAGTTGTTAGGATTCTCACGTAATTGACCTTAAAGTACGTTTTAAAATATATGGTCTCCTAGAAAGAGTTCAGAAAGCACGCTTTATTTATATCCGCCTTATTTCAAATATGAAAACAATAATGTAACCCTAATGCTATGTTGGCAATTAAATAATTAAAAATTTAAGCCAATTTGATTACCGGTATTTTTCCTATAACTCTTTTTTCCGATAAAGTTTAGGACAAAATGCTTTACTGAAATCACATATCAAATACCATCTGCTACTGCCTATTAAGAAAAAAACCTTTTTGTTTAACACGTTCGTTGTACAAGGTGATTTTAAACATGTGCTAAAAACTTTAACCACCTAGTATTTTTTTAATTCGGCGTCGTTACGGAGATAAGGCGCTTCAAAAATTTTACATCAATCTATTGAAATGTAAAATCTTTTAGATTCTTTTCGATTTGAATAAAATTGGTTGTTTTGGAAACCTAACAGTTCAATCTTAAATTCCAGTCGCGCAAAATGTGCAACTGAATGTACAAAGTCGGTGCAATGTGACCCAAAAGAGAAAAATTTTATTTATAAATTTATAATGAAGAACACATCTTGAAAACGAAATCGTTAACCTAAGTTTTTTACCCTTCTGAACTAGTATTCTATTTTTCAAGAAATAGGTCAATGGAATTTTTTTTAAATAGAATATTTACAGTTTTATTTACCAGAGTTTCGAATAGAAATAATTTAAATACACACACCTAATGTACAAATTTGTACACAAAAGTTTTCACTTCTGGGTCAGATTTCATTCATTTTTCACACTTTTCTTGACTAGAAATGAAATTGGGGCTATTAGTTTTCCAAAACAACGAAGTTTATTAAATGTGGAGAAAAACAAGAAAGCTGTTTACATTTTAACGATTTGATTTAAAAAAAAACTTAAGCGCCGAACGGTGCGGAATTTAAAGAATAATTACTAGGTAATTTAGAGGTTATACCCGATTAAAGATTTACGCACATGTTTAGCATTACCCTGTATAGGTTCTGCTTTCCGTTTCGTCTATTTTCAGATATTTCAGTGTGTACTTAATACACACCCACCATTAAAAATACATTAAATTAAACCGAGCTTTCCGAAAATCGTGATAGCCAGGTAGGTACAAAGGTTTTTAAAACCCAGAGGTCTAAAGCGAGATACATAATAATATAGTGCATATATTCTTTTTAAGAAAAATGTGTGCTCTTATTTACTTTTTCTAGCTAAAGTTGGACCAAATTTTAGTAGCAAATGTTAAGCTATTGACTTAAAGATAAGCTGCAACTGTTAGGGTCGTTGCAGATAGGCGATCAAGAACGTATTCAGGAAAATTTGTGAATGGATAAATAAATATGTTATACAACCAGAATCATCTGAAGGTATTCTTCCCGTAACCGTACAAGGCGATCGCTTTCCGTTATACAGGGTGTCCCAAAACTCCTGGGACATAGAGCTACCACGTATTCTAGAGGTCAAAAGAAGTCGATTCGACCCAACTTTGAAATATACCAAAATGTACAGTTTGCCCGTGAGAGGAGTTCAAAGTTTATTTAAAAAATCACATTTTTGTATGCTGTTCAGAAACGTGTGAACCAATTTTAATGAAATTTGGTACCTGGGCACTTTAAAGGAAGCCACTACTTTCAGTACGAAAGAAACCCAAAGAAAATTGGAGAAGGGTTAAAACCACTCCCACCCCCTGCTAAATTTTTCAGAAGTTTTTTAAGGATGATGATACGATTCTATGATTTTTTTAAGGTGAAGATTTATTCATTAGCTTCATTTTTTGACTCTTGTAAAAACTCCGTATTTCGTATACTTTCGAAGAAAAAAAATGTTTATTCAAACACTGATAACCGATATTATTATTGCAGGTTTAATTGTATTACAAAATTTAGTTGGCCGTAGACACAAAAATAAAACTTTTTTAAAACAAATGTTCAATGTGACCTCCACCTTCATTGATGCAGAGGTCAACACGACGTAAAAAATTGAAATGCACCCTTCTTAAAACATCGTCGTTTTCTCGTAGTGCGTTTACACCATTTTGTATTCTGTCCCACAGTTGTTCAGCATTATTAATTTGTACCTCGTATACTTTTGTTTTTAACGCTCCCCATATGAAGAAGTCACAAGGATCTAAATCTGGAGACCGCGGTGGCCATTGAATGGGTGCTTCTTGTCCCCTACCAATCCATCTACCAGTTCATTTAGATATTCTCTTACGGCACGTGCAAAATGAGGTGGTGCACCATCGTGCATGAAAAACATGTTTTGACGCAAATTAAGAGGCAAGTCTTCTAATAACTCTGGCAAAGTTTCTTGGAGAAAAAGAAGGTAACTAGCGCCATCCAGACGATCAGGCAATCGGAACGGCCCAACCAAAAAATTGTCGATAATTCCGACCCAGACATTAATTTTAAATTCTCGTTGATAATGTCTAGCTTTAACAGCATGTGGATTTTCATCTGCATAAATATGTTCATTATGTAGGTTTGTCATGCCACGACGCGTAAAACAAGAATCATCAGTAAACAAGATATTAGTGTGGAATCCATCGTCGACTACTCTGCGCTCCCGAATAATTTCTGCAAAATTTAAACGTGATTCGTGGTCAAGTGGCAATAATTCTTAAACTGGCTGGATGTGAAAAGGACGAATTAATTGATCGGCAAGGATCCGACTTACAGTGCTTTTTGGAATCCCAGTTTCACGTTGCAATATTCTGGTACTGATCTCTTGATACACGCGGACACTCTCGCGGCAGTTACCTTGACAGTATCCAAGAACTAATAACATGTCGGTCTGCTCATTGAAAGGGAAATCCATATTTGATAGCGGCAAAAATAACAGCAGCAACAACAACAACAATTAAAGCAGCAACGATGGTTACAATAACAAAAAAGAATACAAAAGCAATAAACAGTGAACAATTATTGAAAAGTTTACTGTTAACAATCAACTGAGATGATTATGAATTTGTTTCCTATCAAAATTATCACCTTTGTTTATTTTTGTGTCTACGGCCAACTAAATTTTGTAATACAATTAAACCTGGAATAATAATATCGGTTATCAGTGTTTGAGTAAACATTTTTTTTCTTCGAAACTATAGGAATTACGGAGTTTTTACAAGAGTCAAAAAATGAAGCTAATGAATAAGTCTTCACCTTAAAAAAACATAGAATCGTATCATCATCCTTACAAAAATTCTGAACAAATTTATCAGGGGGTGGGGGTGGTTTTAACCCTTCTCCAATTTTCTTTGGGTTTCTTTCGTTACTGAAAGTAGTGGCTTCCTTTAAAGTGCCCAGCTACCAAATTTCATTAAAATTGGTTAACACGTTTCTGAACAGCATACAAAAATGTGATTTTTTAAGTAAACTTTGAACTCCTCTCAGGGACAAACGGTACATTTTGGTATATGACAAAGTTGGGTCCAATCGACTTCTTTTGACCTCTAGAATACGTGGTAGCTCTATGTCCCAGGAGTTTTGGGACACCCTGTATATTGCCGTTTATTTATTACTTTATATTTAATTCCCACATCTGTTATCAAACACCGTAATGTTTCTGTACTTTTGTAAGGAAAGTACATATATTTGTTTTGATTTAATTTCTTGGGATATTTCGCTTACGGGGGGAACTAATTTCTTTTTATAGGAATTATAAATAGTATCTCTTACGGTTTTCCTGATTCCTACATCAATCCTAGAAAATTCCCGAGTAGTTCTTTTCTTGCGGTGTGTAACACGCTCTTTGTTTATAATTGTTTTCACTGTAGGGGACTTGTGTCAATTTTGCAACATGTTTCATAATGTCATACTGGCTGCTCTAGTTCTGATTTAAGTTTTTATAAATGTTTTTTAATTATTTGCTGTCCGGCAACGGGAAGATGCTGGCGTGTTGCACTTACATTTATATTTTCACTTTCACTACTACTATTTACCACATCTATGTCTCCTGGGTATCACTACTTGTAATTTCCATAATTTCATTATTATCGTTGCTTTCGAAAGGTCTCCAGAAGCCATGATGTAACTGCGACTGGTCAAAATTACTACCGAATTTACCCAGAATAATAACCAAATTAACAAACTTTCGAAAACAAATGATTTATACTGCAAAACAAATTTAACATGATTACCTATATCGTTAGTGAATAACACTCATAACTAATAACGTTAAGCTATTTAACAATATTCAGGTAATAGGTGCTCGTTCATCCGGCAATTTTAATTTAATCCTACCTAGATACTTTTATTATAACATTTTATAATGTATATATACTATAATTACACCCAGTTTCAACAAAAAGTTGCATCGCCGGATTTTACTGCCATTGCCAAGAAAGTGCGGCTCTGACCACAGACCAACAAGCAGCAGCGCTATTGTTCAGCGATTACATACTATCTGCTGACTGGTAATCTCATTTGAGTAGGAATTTAAACATTCGCTGCTGAAAGTTTGGTTCTACTTCACAATGGTTCACACTGTATTAATAAGGGGTGATCCAAGAAAACCCTGGCGAAGTAGGAAGATGGTTAAAGTATACCGTAGTTTCACTTACGAAACGGTTAAATTGTGGACTGTTCAGTCTATCGACAACGAATTGCCAAATGTCATAAGTTAAATACGAGGAGAGTTTTTATGTTATCTACCTAAGTATGAACGAAACAAGTTAGAGAACAAACAAAATTTTATTTTTCAACACCAGAACAATTAACGCTTACACACTTTTTCCAACGTTTTTTTAATAACGTTATGATTTCAAAAAAATAATTCTTTTGATAACTCTGCAAAATACGACTCCACGACGATTTTCAAGTCCTCATTCAACAAAAAGCGACGCCCCCTCAAGTGCTTTTTGAGCTTTGGAAATAGATAATTGTCACAGGGACGAGGTGGATGTTGTAATTCCTCGAAACCACATTCATCAATTGCTTCTTTAACAATTCGTGCTTTATGCACCCTGCAGTTGTCGTGCAGAAGCAGTTTTCTGCCGCTTATAGCTGCTTTCAAATTGATTATTGTTTCTTTGAAGACCTTCCTGTTATTGTAGACCCTCTTGGCATGTACTCAACCCATAAAATCCCTTCAGCATCCCAGAAAACTGTGGCCATCACTCTTCCAGCTGCTTTTCTTGCAATAACTGAAACTGTCACTTGAACACCAGATCTTTAACTTTCTTTCCTGTGGTCCCCTGTGTTCGTGCTTCAAGAGGTCTTCCGCACTTTGCGTCATCTTAAATCGACTCCCTGCCCCATTTGAATCGCTTACAACAAAATTTAACGGGCTATTCTCCCCATACACAGCCACCATTTTCTCATGGATATTCTTTGGATTATTGCCTTCTTTCTATAGAAATTTTATGACGCTTCTGTGTTCAAGCTTTAAATCACTCATTTTCGCACCCTATTTCTATTCCCAAATCTTCATGAAGCAATTTAAAAACAGATAGTTCTGATATACCTGCTTCTCTTGCAATAACTGAATCTGCCACTCGGCGATCAGTCAAAATCAAATCTTCAACTTTCTTTATGGCCTCCTGTGTTCGGGCTTCAACAGGTCTTTCGCACTTTGGGTTATCCTGAATGGACTCCCTGCCCCATTTGAATTGGTTACACTAAAATTTAAGTTGAAAATAGGACAAGCTATTTTGCCCCTATCCAGCCACCATTCTCTCATGGATATTCTTTGGATTATTGCATTCTCTCTATAGAAATTTTATGACGCTTCTGTGTTCAAGTTTTAAATCACTCATTTTTGCACCCTAATTCTATACAGAAATGACGAATCATAAGCGAGTTGTATCAAACTTGGAAATACACTCGAATATGTCACAGATGCTTGACATAATAAAATTATCACAATAGTATTTTGTTTCCATAGCTAGGTAGATAACATAACAAACTCCCCTCGTCGTCATCGCAATTATGTCGTGTGATTTCGCTATTATTTGTGCTGTTTCTTAGTAATTACACAAAAATTCTTCTTTTGGTACCTTCACGTACATATTTGTAATTGAACGGAACGGAGACGGTAGTTCAATTATGCATAACTTTAAGAAACCCCATTACCACTACATTTTAAATATGTATTTCGGCAACTAAGTTGTCAGCTTTCGTATGAGGGGATAAACTTATTAGACTATCTAGCGTAACTTTCACTGAGGAATATCCAATGACTTCCACTCTTGACCTGATGAATAACTTACCTTCAGAGGTAATTCTCAGCTAAGGTTAGCTTAGATGGTCTTAGTTATTATTAAAGATGATAACTTAGTTGCCGAAATACGTATTAGTTGTCAAATATCGTGGTGGTAAGGATAAATTTTCAAGATTCTATATGTATATTAATATTACCCTTGCCATTTTCTTGTCGTAAGATCTCAGAAGGTAACTTTTGGAATGGAACCGCTTTTAAGGAATTTAGTTCGAAAGCGCAGGGCAAAGGGATGTGTCGTATTTCCGGATGAATACAATTATTTGAGAGAAACAAGAATCGTCACCAACAAGAAGGGTAGCGGGTAACCACTGGAACCTACCACACAAACGTTCGATGTTGCTAGAGAAGTAATGCAAAATGTTCTATTCACGTTTTTTATCACCATATCATTACAGTTACAAACAATGCTCTGTATGCGTTAATAGTATACCACATACGTTAACGGTAACATAATTACTTAGCATCATCGTAGTTGACCAATTTCATGTTATAGAAATTTAGAAACACTTGTTTCTGTAAATATAACGTCCATAATTTTTATAAAACTAATCGCCTGTAAAATTTCAAAGATAATACATTATTCTAGAAGAAGGGGTATGTTACTATGAAATGTCTGCTTAGTTACTAGGTTTTTTTTATTGCATTCCTACCAGTATCGAGTATTAGCGTTAATTTTAAAGGAGGTACACCGTAGAGATATAATAATCGTGGAGTTGTACATATGTAAGAAATTGCGAAAAATAAATAACTTTTTTAAAAGCAAATATGTAATATTTAATTGTATTAATTTGTACACACTATTTCCAATAGCAAATAGTGTGTAAAAATTAAGCAGGTAATAGTGATGTAATTCTTTAAATATGCTTACAGTTGGTGGAATATTTAAATATGAGTTCGATTATAATTTGAAAGAAAAGAATGGAGATCAGTACGCAGACCCAGTTAACAACCATCTACAATACAACACTACACGATCATATTATAACTTAAAAAATCTTTTTGGAGGGGATAGTGCTCTCGGTAAGTAATGAAATATTTCCACCGAAATGGATAAAATAACTTAAGTTTCATGTGTGCTTAGAAAATTAGAAGTAATCGTTTAATAAGGCCAGTTAAATTTAATTACAGAATCTTTTCTTTAACTTTTTTCTATGCCTTTGAATGTTTTAGAAAATATCTTTTATATTTTATTTGTAAAATGTGTGCATACATATTGTAGGCCGTCAAACGAACCGGTTTTTGAATGAAAATTGGAAACAGCTGCAAGAAGATTTAGGACCTGCAGTATCAGAGACGGTCAACACCATAATTACGTCTATTCTAGTTGGAATATTTGGTATTGTTCCTATTAACCAAATATTTTTGTAATATTACCAAATCAGGAATATTAGTTAAATTAAAACACTTAAATGTTTTTACTAATCCCACTGAAATGAAAATTGCTTTGTGTAGAATTTCAATCTAGGTGTATTTAAATTCAGATATGTTATATTGCAAAATCGTTTAAGCAAAGATTTATACGACACGCTGAAAAATATTTTTGTAAGTCCTTCACTTTATTTAAAATGTTACAGTATTCAAGTATACAATGAATATCTTCATATGTACATAGAAATTTGAGTGCTACTAATTTTAGGTTGTATCGATTGTGATTAATATATTGTTAATAACTGTTTTCAATTATTTATAAAGTGATAATTTTGTTCTGTTTAATTCGGCTGGTAATGATGTTGATACCAGCATTTGCTATTGAATACATATATTCTTTGATTTCTACGGTAAATAATTATTAGGAATGTTTTCACTATGATACTGTCAAATTACTGAAGGTGGATAAACAATGAATATTTCTAGTTTTTCTACTTTTAACATCTGCATCTAAAAAATATGATTTATGGTTTTTTGCACATGTACATAACTCAGAGGAAAAGTTAAAGGTAAGTATATTGTTAATAGTTAATGTAAGGTACTTATATATAATTAAATATAGTTTAAATGCAATTAATTTAAGCAATGCTCTATTTAATCAATCTTCTCTAGATATTATGTCATCCCTTATTGTTCCGGTAGGTGTACTGCATTGTGTTTGAGTATCCTTAACCATCTCTTTGAATTTAATAAAGAATATCAACTCCTTTCGAACTTCCCTTTTGAATGACAGCTTTTTCTTATGAGATTTTCTGTATGTATGCCAACCCACTTCAATAAATATACACAATATTCCAAAAATAGTTCCCACTCCTAGGACAAAAAATACTCCTCCTAAATTTTGTAAATCCAGTGGAGTTGCAACTGGTTGCCGTTTCTGTAACAATAGTAACGTATCAGCATATTATAACTTGTAACAGTGTTATTGAAATACACTAACCTCACATGTTCCTCCACCACGTTTTTCTTTCCACCATTTACGTTTGAGTTCCTCTAATTTTCCAGATTCTTGTAATTCTAAGATTGCCTCTGTTAGAACATGTCGATATTTTGAATCTGTAAAATATTATTCTGTACTAATAATCACAAGGTATTAATTTATGATGTACATACTTTTTTCCATTGCTATTCCGTATCCCTTTTCATCCAGAGCACCACCGACCTGTCGTAAATCACAATGCCGCTCGGTGACGTATTCTATGGTAGTTGATTCCATGAAAAAAGCGTAATTTTCAGTTTCCACTCTTTCTACACCTTTTTCATTCCCAGCTGTCATGTATTCTGGATGATTATTCATGTAATCTCGAATTTGAGGGTAAACTGAGTAATTGGAATTCTGAAAAAGTATTGATTGAAATTAACTGTAATTTTAAGAACCAGAAAATTGAATTTATGTGAATGTATTCGAACCTTGATAGAAATACAAATATTTAAGCTTGTTGTTCTTTGCTAACAAAAACCAAGAGGGATTTTGTTTTGGTAAGAAACAATGTTGTGCAAAACATACTTTACGTTTAGCCTATAATTGTTTCGGGACCGTAACTACAAAGGCACAACTTGTGTTTATGAGTTTTTCTCGAACATTTTTTGCCTTTCTTTATATTATTGCAGATTTTAGTTAGATAAAGCAGTAAATCAAATATCATTCCTTAGTTTGCTAAAATTCACTTAAAGTAACAACGAAAACCAACCAAATTTATTTTTCCTGCTGCAATGTTAAAGTTTCAGATGCATCAAGTAATAAATATAACAATGTTATCAATGTATTGTTTCTTATCTTTCCTGGACAGCTCAGAAAATTGGAAAGCGACAGAGAGCACACATGCGGAGGGAGCGTGAAGAAAGATATTACCCTGTTGATGTTCTTCGGTGGCATACAAAGGTTTTTTTATTAAACATACATTAAACATTACAAAATTTTGCCTTCAGCATATGTGGAACTTCTGTAAAGATTACAACTATCTATTCAGTTTATTGCAAGCCTTTCAAAGCCTCGTTGTGTGTACAACTAAGTATGAAGAGGCTGGTGTATTTATCAAGTTTGCTTTGATATTTACAGTCGCTTTTCAAAGCTAGGGAGCTTTATCGGTAGCAACCAGAAACTGATTTTGTACGGTTGAAATCATAATTTTACAACACTTAAAGTTCACTGTTTTTAACGTACAGTTTTTTGTGGAATATATACTATCTATTATGTTATGTTTGTTAATATATTTTTGGAATTCACTTTTCCCGAGCTGTTGAAAAACAATAACAGCACTGGAAAATGCACTGTGATTGTACTTAGTCTGTGTCAGTACAGACATCCACGATTTAATCTGGTGGTTGTCTATTATTCAAAAATTTTGTGTGCATACTGCATCATCTACATGTGACCCACAAGTAATGGAAATCTAGAGGATTAGTGTTATGTTTCAGGAAACTTGATATATTTTCTCTCTCTTATTCATATCTCTTTTACATTTTGATGTCGAGTTCCTTTCGTTTCGGATTTTGGATTTCTTGCTGTACACCAGAAGAAAGCGGGGCACATTGATGTTTCAACCACTACACAGCTTATGCCAAAACCTTTTTCACATTAATTCTTCTTTCACTCGTATCATGTATACCGAAAGGGACCTCCAATCCTCTAAAGATCGTCATGGTGTTAATTCAGAACCGATTATTAACATGCCCGACGCTAGCACGAGGCACATTGTTGATACAACCTTGGGATTCCCATACAAGTACTAACCGGAGAGAGCGATGCATAGCTCTCCTGATCGTGCAGGAATGACCACCCAACAATGTAACCTCGAACTCTGTATGGTAATTATATATATTTTAAAATATTAATTTATTTTTTACCTGAAAGAAATTGTAGGTTGCTCCTCTAGCTTTCGCACCATACTTGATATCTGGTTGAGCAGCCAATTCTTCAACGTCTTTGAAGGGAGTAACAAGTTCTTCTACGGTAAGAAATGCAGCCAAGTTTGCAGTATATGAAGATACCAAGATTAGCGTGAAGAACCACCACACCCCAGCCGCCATTCGAGTTGAAATGCCTCTGAAATAGTTTTAGCTCGTGACTGAAAGAGAAGACGTAGCTGTGAATTGCTAAATGAAAAATAAAATTTGTATTTATGTTCAAGTTGTGAGAGAAAAACTAATTTGTTTACGTGTGCACGTCGTTTGTTAGGGGTTACTGTTTCGGCTAAACATAGAATATTTTTAACTTACAATGGTGCAAAGTCTGAACCCTGTTGCATGAGGCTTCCAACAGTGAACCACAAGGAATTTCTGATGCTAAACTGGTTTATCAAATATTCAGGCTCCTCTACGCATGGATATGGATTGGTCCATTCGCTGGGACTTAATCGTCCCATTATAAAGATACTAATCGAAACGAAAAAGTATGCTACTGCTAACAATGCCCAAACTTCAACAGAGAATGGAGAAGCAAAGGTAAACAGGCTTGGAGGTGCTGGTTCGGGTTTTCTATATAAAATGCTAATACCTGAAAGAATTATTATTCACAATAACGCTAAACCATTGAATTTGTAGCTTAGTACCAAGGTTCATAAAGGGCATCGTAAAGTCGACATATTTTTCTCGTTCTGAGCTAATAGTTAGATCAGTGATGGCAAAATCAGCCCTCTAAAATTTAATGTGATTATTTAAGAATGGTCGTAAGTAACAATTTTCGACACTTACCCCTTCAATAACTTCTCCAATCATTCCATCCCATTTCTTGGTTGTAATATTATAGTTACCGTTTGCGCCATCTTCTTGAATCACGAACGTGTAATTAAAGTCCAGCATTTTAGACAACTCTTCGATAAGGTCCACCGCATATCCTTCATATTGTTCGTTTCCTGCTAAAGCATTACTTATGTTTTTTAACATTCCATAAGGAGGAGTCTACAATTAATAAGTTGTTAGGAGTGACTCATTATTTTTCTACTGACTGCGCTAACAAGTCGTACCAAGGCTGTTATGATTTTAAACATTTTACTACGAAGAGGGTTGTCATCATAATATATAATGCTATCATCGTCAGTGCATTTTCTGGTTATATTTAATCCATCTTTTGCGTTCCAACTTCCAACTTCTATTAAACCTCCTGGTGATAATTCTACTAGTTCTAAGGTAAAGTCATTGCGGACTCCCGTTTCTGGATCGAAATTAATAGTGCCTGTAATTCCTTCTAAAGTTTTCTGCGTGTAAGATATGAATATTAAAATAACGTTTCAAAAATTTTCAGCACGATCTTACCGCCTTCATATAATTTATTATACTCGAACCTTTTTCCCAGCTGTCGGAACTGTTACAGTAGATAGGTTGAACGTGTAATCTAGCAGAAATCCGAAGCTCTTTTAAGGTTTCGTGTAATAAATGTACAGCGTCTATAATCAAAGCTGTCTGAGTTTTTAGTTTCCACGCAGCTAAGTGTTCAACTGCTTCCGGTGGCAAACCATTGTCGAATCTCAATTGTTGTAATCGCTGAGCTATGTTTCTAACTTTAGGGTTGGTGGGATTTACAAGCCGTACCTAAAAGTTTTAAAACTTTCGTGACCGAGACCGGGAACATTGTGAAACACACAATTTAGTAAATAAATTAGTGCTTTTAGGTATAACTAACTAATGAATAATATAAAAAAACTGTATATTGTCTTAGAATAATGTTTGTTGATCGCAGTATCCATAAATGAAAAATAATATTTTTTTGCTTCAGCTGATATCTACTTATTATAAAACTTATCAAAAATAAGGGTTTAAATTAACTGTTTAGTAATATTCAGTAATAAATTGCCGTATCTTATTCTATGTGCTTGAGACATCTACTACAAATGAAATGATGACAGCGGAACAATCATATACAACCGCAAAAAAGTTATAAAAAATATCAAAATTTTATAGTAACCCATACGAGTTTAAAAATGTGAAATACCAAGATCCGACTGATCCGCGTGCTAAGTCGACTAAAAACTAAAAAGGATATTGTGAAATTAGTATTGATAAAGTTCAAACAGCAATAAATCAAAATGAAGAACGACAAAGCCCCTAGTGAAGATGGAGTAGTAGCACAACTACTAAAGAATAGAGGAAAATAGTCCGCTCGAAAACTTCAGGAGGTATTTAGTAAAAGGAAAAGTATTATTACGCTGATATTTAAAAAAAAGATAGATCCGAAATAAAAAATTACAGACCATTGTTGTCGCACGTATACAAAATATTTATGAAAGAAATATTGAGTATTATTAGTAAAAAGCTAGATCAATTTCAGCTTCCTAAGCAAGAAGGTTTTAGAAACGGATGTGACACAATAGAATACATACATACGTAAGAGAATTAATACAAAAAGCGAATGAATATAATAAGTCATTAATAATGACATTCATTGATTACGAAAAGGTTTCCGACACTATAAAATATAAATCGTAAGTGACACACCGCAAAGATATATTCAACTAATAACAGATTTATAATACAAATCAACACTTTAGTACACCTACACTAAAATCAAAACGAATATATATTAAAAGACGGGCGCGTTAGGGTGATGAGTTTTTACTAAAGTTCTTTGCAAGTGCTATAGTGGATATTTTTTAATTTTAATATGTGACACCAAGGGCATACATATGTATAAACGGCGAGTACCTATCACACCTACGGTATGGGGACCACATTACTATTTTCAGAAGACCTGCACGAAATGAAATGTATGATCACTGGCCACATCGGAATTGCGAATGAACCTTGACAAAATTAAAATATGTAGTTTCTAATTAAGATTACACACAAACAAAATTAAGTGTAGAAAATACAGAAATTACAAGACGTTTGCGGAGCAAAACTACCCCAATGTTTACTACCCTAAAGTGTTTGAACAATGTAGGCTATAAGTCATGGTCCCTAATAGCAGGATTAATGAAAGAATTGGTAGGAAATCAAAGAGTCATGTTGGAAGTGATATTGTGCGATAGAAAAACAAAGGGTCGTACAAAAGTTACTAATGTTGCTTAAAAAATAGCGACGTTAAAGAGAGTGATGGCCAGGACACACTTCAACGGGAGCGATGGATTACGAAAATTATGCATTGTAAATCATGAAAAGGCTAGCTATTGATAAACGCCAGTTTTAGTCCGATAGTTTGGCAAAGAAAAGTCCAAGAGAGGACAAAATGGAAACAATTGGGAGACACCTCTGTCCAACAGTGGACCGATTTATAGGTTGAAGAAAAGATGTGTATGGCCCCAGTATATAATAAACACTTTACTTACGTTTGGAAACGGATGTATGATATACGATTTTAAATCTTGTATCTGGTTTACATACTCTTTGTAAGAATTTGTACGTGTTTATATGAAGTATAGTCAACCTTCAATATTCGCTGTACGAAGTAAGGAGTGGTTTATAACGTAAATTTGATCTTCTATGAGGTATATTTTTGAATACGTTTATATTTATGTCTATATCTATGTCTACAGCTACAGCACATTCGTTGGTTCCGATTTTAGCATAGGTTTACTTTTCCACAAAGACGAATTCATAGAAGTAGTTTTTAAGTGTATGCAGGTAAAAATGTTTACAATTTGAAAAGTTTCAAGTTCGCATGTTTGTATGGTCTTAAAATGTAAGCCCATGAATATGTCAATGTGTATAGCTGCCCTATAGCTACGCATATGGTTGTATGCTGTTATACTTAAGCAGATAGTAACTACAGTTCCTTATAAAAACTTACGTACCCCAGTAATATTTGATCCTCCATATTGATAGGGAAATAAGTTCAAAGTAGACATATCTAGGTTCATAATAATGTAATTATACTGTTCCGTCATCATTCCAACTTGTTGGGCTTGTCGCATAACCTCTTCTAACAATTCTATGGAACAGTCAATAACGATATATTTTTGTCCGGACCGTTTTATTTCCAGCAGAGTTTGCCGGTAATCGTCATTCACCTCAAACAGTTGTCTTAGGATCACCGTATGTTGTGTGTTGTTATACATTCTTAGCAGTTCAGATACTTTATATAAGCTATCATCGTCTTCGTAGAGTATTGTAAAACTTTTCCATTGCCATGCCTTCACAATCGCTACAAAACTTTTCGATAACTCTTCGGGATAAGGATACATGTTAACGAAACAATCATTTTTTGTCAAAGTGTCCCAGTGGGTTTCAATAAGCGGAATGTCTTTCGCATCACAAAGTGACTTTATATGAGGTGAGGTGTAGGATGATGTGGGACCTATAAGACCTACGATACCATCTTGAAACATGGAGCAAACAGTACGAGTGGTAAATAAGGTATCGAAATGATATGCTCGAGCGAAAACCGGAATCAGATTGTAGCCAGGTTTGTTATTTTTTTCATTAACAATCTGTACAGCCAACTGAAATGCCAGCCTGGCGTTTTCGTCTTCCTCTTCAAAAAGACCTCCTAGAATATATTACATATTATATTAATACAAATAATACACAAGAAAGCGAATGACAATTTCGTAAATTGTATGTACTAATAAATTTGTATTTATTTTTATGACAATTCAATCTTTTTCTTGGAAAGTTCAGGACATAAACTGCCTGGTGGTGTTGGTATTTATATAAACAGCTGTACTAGTGATGGACATATCTCGAATGAAATCATTTGAAATATTCGATTATGAATATATTCGAGATATCTCAAGATGCAAGTAATTCATTCGAATGATAAGAACTTCTGGAATACGTTCGTTTAGCGGCGCGCGCATCTCGAATAAAACAATTTGAAATATTTGACTTTTGTGTGATGGGATCGCATATGCAAATGAGTTAGTAAAATTAGTTTTTATAATTTCGAACCGGGCAGGCTAAAGTTACCATTATTTATTTTCACTTTTTCACACTTAAATTTTAAAATATTAATTGTGGAAATTTGTAATTGACTATTATTCACTTAATTATTGTTGTAAACTACGAGGAGAGGTTTTTATGTTATCTATCTAAGTATGAAGGAAACGAGTTAGAGAGCAAACAAAATTTTATTTTTCAATATAAGAACCGTTGACGCTTACACACTTATTCCAACGTTTTTCTAATAACCCTATGCATTTGAAAGAAATTTCTTTTGATAACCCTGTAAAATACGACTCCACAGAGTTTTCAATTCCACATTCGACAAAAAGCGACGCCCTCCAAGTGTTTTTTGAGTTTTGGAAAGAGATAATAGTCGCAGGGGCGAGGTCAGGACTGTACGGTGGATGTTGTAATTCCCCAAAGCCTCAATTGCTTCTTTAACGATTCGTGCGTTATGCACCCTGCAGTTGTCACGCAGAAGCACAGTTTTCTGGGCAAAATTGTGAGGTCTTTTCTCGCGTATAGCTGCTCTCAAATTGACTACTGTTTCTTTGCACACATTCCCTGTTATTGTAGAACCTTTTGGCATATAATCAACCCATAAAATCCCTTCAGAATCCCAGATACCTGTGGCCATCACTTTTCCGGATGATGAATTACGTCTTCGCCTTCTTCGGTGTTGGAGAGCTCTTATGAAGCCATTGCATGGACTCTTGTTGCGTCGGTGGGTCCCAGTGGTGTAACCCGGTCTCATCCCCACTTACAGTTTTAAAGAAGAAGTTCTCACCATGGGATACAGCCGCCAAATTATCCTCGCAAATTTTTATTCAAGAGTGAGCTGCCTGGGAATCCACCGTGCTTACAACTTGCTAATTCCCAAATCTTCATGAAAGATTAGACAAACAGATGTTTCTCATATACCTGCTTCTCTTGCAATAACTGAAACTGTCACTCAAGGATCAGTCAATACCAAACTTTCATGTTTCTGTATGGTCTCCTATTTTCGTGCTTCAAAAGGCCTTCCGCACTTTGGACCATCCTGAATGGACTCCCTGCCCCATTTCAATTGCTTACTCCAAAATTTTATTTGAAAATAGGAAGTCCTATTTTCCCCATACACAGCCACCCATCTCTCATAGATATTCTTTGGATTATTGCTTTCTTTCGATAGATATTTTATGACGCTTCTGTGTTCAAGTTTTATATCACTCATTTTTGCACCTCTAACTCTATACAGAAATGACGAATCTTAAGCGAGGATACACTCTAAAATGTCACAGAGATTTGACTTAATAAAATTATCACGATAGCATTTTGTTACCATAGCTAGGTAGATAACACAAGAAACTCCCCTCGTAAATAAATAACTAAATTAATTTCAACAATTTACGTTATTATTTAAAAATATCAAATAAACCAAATTTCATTAGTAATCTGTGGGACTTTTGGTATTACTTTCTTATTAAAAAATTTAGTAGCTAAGTTGGCCGTATGAATATATAAACTTTTAGTCAATTTTACTAAAATAATTAGAAATATCGTTAATATTTAATAACTTATAACAGAGAAAACCACAAAACGGCATTTACAATCAGGTTAATCTCACTATTTGACGAAATTTAAATAGTTATATAACAGAATCCAGTCGAAAGCCGAAAAAACAATTCGGCATAAGAGCGGAAGTGCCAGGGAGTTATCAATCGAAAGGTGGGATGGGAGACATTTGTTGCATTGCTTAAATGCGCGTCCATTATGGATACGAATGATTAATATATAATAATATAATATATAATTAATATCCCGATTATTCAAATCATTTGATTATGCTGCACAATATCAACTTTTATCAATTAGTTTTTTTGCATGCAGTTTTTTGAATATAATTATTTAAGTAGTTTTTAAAAAATGTAATTAATGAAACATCCTGCTGTAACAAAAATCTTGTGAGAAAGGGGGCTTGCCGTTAACAAATATTTCTACAGATTTGAAAAATACTTTAGGAGACCTTGCCCTTTGGTTTTTATATGTGCCTAAGTGATCTGTAGTATTGAAATGTGGCCAGGAAAGTTCCGAAGACCATTGAAACATTTATTGCATGGTTCTGGATGATAGCCAATTAAAAATTTTTGACATTGCCATGGCTGCAAGTATAATAAGTAAACCTGCATTTTATATTCTAACTAAGATTTAGGTATAAAAATACTATGTGCAGATGTGCAGAATGGGTTCTAAGTCATCTAACAATTCATCAAAACGAATTAGAATGAAAAATTCTTAATAGTGTTGGAACCACCTTAAAAAGAATACAATTTGTATGTTGACTGGTAACCATAACTGAAAAGTAGGTACATTACTGTACACGGAAAACGTAACAACGGTCTCCGCGAAAAAAGGCAGTGTCTCTAAAGTCTGCCGAAAATGTCTTGGTATTGATTTTTTGGGATGCTAATGGCTACCTACCGCTGATATATTAATTAGTTGCGAAAGTGCTTAGCAATAGGCGAACAGTATACGCTATTCTTTTGGACTAACTAGGACAATAATTTTTATGAAAATAGGTCAGGTTAAGCTGCAAGAAAGGCATTTTTCATCGAACCAAAACATATGCCCGTATATATGTCGGTTCAATGACAAAACTGAAAAAAAAATGAAAAATGATCCGCCAGATCCACATTATTCACCTGACTTTATCTAGTTTGATTCTCGGCTATTCCGACGGTTGAAAAATTCTTTGAAAGTGCCACAATTTCGTCAAATAAAGAATTAAAGAAGATTTTGCAGGCTGAAGGAGCATAGTTTGGTGTACGAACTGTGTTGCACATTATGATAAATAATAATAATCATTTTAAAACGATAAACCAGTTTTTTATTTCATTTTGAGAATCTTTCAAATAGCCCTCGTAGTATAGATATTTTAATAATATCTACATCTCATTTGTTTCCGTTTTGCAATACACTTTGGTAAGAAAATTTTTGAATATAAACATTTGTTGGAATTTTAGGCATACTCTTGACGAATTATTCCGGCTTACGTATTTCTGAACTGTACTTTTATAGGAGACTACGTTATAAAAATTACGAAACACAATACAATATGCGGCTATTATTTTTAAAAATAACTTCCAGTTTCCCAAATATTTCATCATACCACGTTGCATGTTTCTTTCAACATCGAAATATATACAAAGTTTAGAAATAATCCACAGCAGCTGCATTTTCTCGATCACACTATTAACACAAAGCACTGTCAAACAACTTTATATTACAGTACTTCACTACTAATTATTTCATCTTTAAACATAAAACAACAAACGTTGTTCCACAGAAAGCCGCTGAACTTTCTTAATTTAATCTATTTGTTCTAGTAAGGAAATAGGGCAACCTAAACAAAGCTTCGCTAAATAAAATTAATGTGTATTCAGGATCCGTATTTCTGTGTCTAAATAATACAGACGCATTGCGTTTTACTACTGAAGCAGAATAGAGTACAAGAGAATTGGCAACAAGCCAATTTATTTAAGGAAGAAAGGAAAAAATGCAGGGCCATGGTACTACAGAGGGTTTGTGTTGCGGTTAACAAGAAATTTAGTATTGTGGTGGCACAGATCCGCGTGAAACTTTAAAGATCACGTAGACTAACACAGAATCTCCAATTAATTTACATATTCCGAATGGATTAATCGAATACATACTGTAATATTTAGCCGTTTGTAATTGCATCGGTTTATATATTACAAAGATATTATTTTAATTTATATAAATTCCACACAATTTAAATCTATTCAATAACATACCTATACGCAATTGTCCTGAAAAACTTAGCACAAAAAGATTTAAAAGAGTAATCTTTGTTAGCACTTTCATCGTACACAAAACTTACTAAATATCACTTTATAGATTGCAAATAACTTTTACAGCAAAAAGTTTGATGAAGATAACACCCGCCAAACTTTTCTGTTATTTCCGTTTGTACGTACATTGACTCTGTTGCTGCGAACACACTGCTGCGTTATATTTAGTTTATCGAGAATTGAGCCTGAAGCTAGTTTTAATTGGGTAGAGTAGTCGGATATATTTAAGTTTCTCTAGCGCACTATTGTGGGTGGATAAAAACAGGCCGAGTAATCAAAAACGGAATGTATTTGTCATAATTCGTATGCACAAATAGAAGGTTTGTTAATAATAATAATAATACAAATTTCTCAGATAGCACACATACACGCTAATGGATATTTACAGAATGTCATGGATATGTGGAAACCAAACTTATCCAAATCTAAGGTCGCAAAGGAAAAATAATTTTAGTAGAGTATGCAATACTCTGAATTCCGGAAGTCTGGATAAGTTTGGTTCAGACGCTTCTGATATTTGGACGATATCCAGCAAAAACTCATTGCTAACAAAATAGGTTCAGGCTGATGTTTATAAGGAATTTCGATTACCACGAACATTTTCTTTTCTGTTCATTTTTCCCTATATGTTGATTATTTAATGTACACCGTTTCTCATGACGTAGAACTAACGCATGACCAAAATGGTTAGTATTTAGAAAAGGCTGTAAATTGCTTTTAACATATTACATTGAAATATTATGCAAATGTTAATATACAAAACTATCAAATTGAAATAATTTATATAACTTTAAAAATAAAGAAAGTAACATGTTTGTCTTCAGGAAGTTTTAAGCCATTTCTAACACTTCTTATAGCCGTAAAATACTAATTATTATTTTTGCATTAACGAATAAATGTGTAAATTTGTTTGCTTTAAAAAATGCCTTATTCTGTCACGTCGATTCGATTCGAGAGGTTGCGATTATTACTGCTAACTCTGGACGCATGGTATTATAGGTACATAACGGCTAGGACATACGTTGCGACATCCACAGCCAACTCCACTTAGAGAACTTTTTGATTACATGTTGTAAGCAGCATGCATTGAAAATTATATTTTATCAAATTTTAAATCATCAGGATAGTTTAACCAAGAATCCAAATCATATTATTGCTATTAGTGTTCAGTCCAAAGGAAATCAGTTCAACATGTGATTAAGAACTAACTTGTCAGAAACTCAGGGCAGGTCGTTTATACCAGTATAATAATAAGATTTGTTTACTATTTTTGTTATTATAGAACAAACTATTTATTTAATTTTTACCCAGATTTGTCATCAAATAATATTAAAATAGGCAAGTTTAAAGACCAAATAGAAGAATTTATAAATTGGCTGGAGGGAGAATTTGAATTTTGCCAAAATATTCTTAATATTTTGTTTATTATTTGCCTATTATATTATCATTATTATGGCCATGTTAAGTCTGTCATTTTCAACTGTTTTCGTTTTCTCAAGACTGAAGTTTTAGGGTTTAATATCGGTGTAATAAAATACGTACACATTTAATTATTTCATTACCTAATGTTCTAAATTTCAAATCAATTATATGCTCACGGTCATATTAGTATTTGATGATGAAGTTTGTTTACAAAATAAGATATAAAATAATAATAATTATAAAACGTATCTTTGAATTATCTGGCATAAAAACTTCCGTTATTTTTCCTTATGCGTTTTATTTGAGGATCGCTAAAATACTGCCATAATATATTGTTCTTCCAAGAAAATACACTTTTCCTTATTTTTAATGTAGGAATTGTTTTCCATTTTACTAAGGGGCTTTAGTAATAGTACAATTAATACTAGCGATTCTATTCCTAGCCAAGGTACACTGTTGACATGAAAGCTGGATATCTTTAGTTACCTCGGAATGTTGCCTATATTTTAAAACTCGTCGGAAAAAATTAAAAAAATTAATTCATTGATATTTGATAACTGATTTATTTCTAACCAATAAACAAACTTTAAATAGATATACGAAGAGTGTTCAAACTTGAACCGGAATGGTAATCCTAAAAATTAAAATATTTAAAATTTTGTCGTGGTTCTTGTTAACCATCTATTGCAATTTAATCGCTTTAATATTATTTTGACAGGCACAGCTATGATGTTGGAATCTTCTGTTTATTGTAGTGTGGAACAACGTATAATAATAATAGATTTTTACGAATGAAGGCGCAAGTGCGACTGAAATTCTTACAAACTCGCGAACGCAATACTGTGATCAATGTCTTCCTAAAAATCGGGTACTTAAGTCGAAATCTTTTAGAGATGGGAAAATCTCGTGTAGAAAATGACCCTCATGCACAACAAGCTGCAACTTAAACTTCGTAAAATTATTTAAAATCTACCAATTAGTGTCGGAAGTTTGTTTGTTTGTTTTATTTAACGTCGGCCAGTTTCTTCTACTATGTCGGAAGTATTGAATCGTAAAAAACAAGCTACAGTATACTAACGGACGCGCTTGTTGACCGAAAGTCACAAGGCAAATCGCTTGCAAATCGCTTCCTATTTACTGCAACTATATGAAAGAGAAGGAGATTAATTTTTCTACACAATTGTGACAACTGATGAAATCTGGGTACATTACTTTACTCCTCAGTCAAAACACGCAAGCTATTATTCGACACTTTTGCCCGATATCGTTAAGCAAGCTATCAAGAACAAACGGAAGAGAAGACAAAGTTCTGTTTGCTTTCTTCGAGGCAAAGCTGACTTTGCAAAAACCACTGAAGCCATAAATAACCTTCAGTGAGACATTCTTCCACATGCAGCACACAGTCCTGATCTTGTTTTCTTAGATGTTTATTTGTTTGTCCCACTAAAAGAATTTTTAGCCGAAAAAGGCTTTCTTCAGAAAGGTATAAGAGAGCTTCCAAATAGGTGGCGCAAGTGTATCGTTAGGCAGAGCCACTACATAAAGTACTAATATAGTTTTCATAGTTGGAATATTGTAATTACCTTCCTTATAATTTAAATTCCTGATTAAATTTGAATACTTCTAGTATGTTGTTGCGTCTTAATCATTGCGCTAATCAATTCGCTAAATTGAAACTTTATAACAAGCTGTATCTGGTACGGCCTTGCTAAAATGTTAAATATCAAAAGTTTAAATTTATAATACCCAAAGTTGATGAAATACTATTACGTTTCAGAATTTATCAACCAGGGTTCACTTTTTTGAAAAATTAGGAGGGTGTATTAGGATTTAATAAACATCTTAGTAAAGTGAACCTTTGCTTATGAACTTTGATTTAAACAAGGTATCCTACGAGGATAGAAGCCTATATCTTTCTTAATAAGGAAGATGTAAAATTAAAATTTTAGAAATTTATTAGGTTTCAAAAATAATAAACTAACAGGTTTTAGGTAAAGGTAGGTTAATTTCACTTTATGCTAGATCAGTAAAATTTAATGAAAACATAATGGAGAAAGTGATTCTTGTTTATTTTTACAAAATCGTATATTGTGTTCAAGTTCGCTTTTACTTTCCGAACACTGAACTGTGAGCAAGTTAAAGTTTAGTAAAAATTAATATCTTAATGGTTTATTAAACGTAATGTTGATAAACATTTTTATGGTATTCGTAGTTGAAATTAGTTCAAAGTTTTCGATTGTTTCGAAATTTCTTAATGTTATCAGCCTAAACCTGCACATTGACCAACAAAAATGGCAAAAACGGTAAAGATATCCAAGTATTAACAGCGTAACTATTATTATATATACAAGATTGAATTATTTATGTACACCTTATTTAAGTATTTCAAATAACGTGATTATCATAACTTGCAATAAATACCATAACTTACAACAAATGCAATCAACACAATTTTAACTCAGACGGTTGACAAAGTAGCCCTGAAATATAATGTCGATAGGAAACGACCCACACAAATACACAGTTTTTTAATAAATTTCAAATATCTGATTTAAATCGAGTTTGTTCACGGAAACAAGGTAACAGTACATAGAAAAATATGGATATGAAACAACAAATTTAACTAAGCGGTTCTTTGTCGATAACAAAACCATACGCGGGGTACGGACCGAGGTGAGGGAAACGGTTCTCCTCCGGCCCCAGGTTGGTATTGCTAGCTTTGTCCTTCTTGCGTATTGGTTTGGAACTTCCGTGGCATCGCAAGGCAAACCGCAATTCAGATGCCATTTCAGCACATAACGAAGTCTAGAAATAGATGAAATATTATAGTGAGGTAAAGCTTATCATCGACAAGCCACATCGTCTAATTTTCGAAAGGTTCCCAAAAACGATGTTAAGTTTAACGGTTTTGCAGCTGTAGTAAGAAGTAAAATAACACACTGAAAACAGAAATATTAAAATACGGTCCACTTTTCAGCACGCAAATAACTATGCACCACACCCTGTGGAGTTTATAATTTCGATCTACAGACTGAACTGTATTAAATCAAGTGTAACATATTTTAAAGTATCGTGATTTATATTGGAGTGACGCATGGGAACATTTCGAAAACAGAAATTGCAACTGCTACTATTTCCACAACATATTATTTAGGTCTAGGATTTTATTGGACAGACTTTAGCAGAACTAAGAATTGTGCAAATGCAAGGTGTTCAGTAAAATTACTATTGACTATATTTTATAAATATTGGTATGTAATTGATATGAAGTATACCACAACAACAGTAATGTAATAAAGCCATTTGATGAATACAGACCAGTAACACTGCTGGCTTACGTACAACCATAGGCTAATAAATACCTAGACGTCTCAAGTAAATGACAAACTAGATTCAATCTAAACCCGCTGGGACCTTTGCGAAAGATGGCGCTGTCAGTTATTTCCAGTACTACCTGCAGTTGACCAAATACACTTTCAAATGACA